>JAMKCH010003010.1:0-37994 GCA_023653785.1 Ophioderma brevispina
AAATATGCATAAATTGCTGTATTGCTAATAAATGTTTAACCATCGGATATGCAAAATTCCTTTGCTACATGAAAAACTATATACCATCTTGTATGTGTCATATGGAAGGGGACGGGTGGGGTGTTGGGGAGGGAGCAGGGTGGGGTGGTAAAGTGGCGTAGGTGGGTTGTGTTGGTCGGGGGCGTGCGTCCGAGGGGTCGGGGTGGTGGTGGGGTGCATCTGCGTAGGGGTCGGGTGTGGCATTGGTGGGGTGCGTCGGAGGAAAGGTGGGGTTTTGCAATCGGGCGAGGGGCTTGGTTACCTCATGTGACCTTGGTTGACCTCATGTGACCTTGGTGACCTTGGTGAATTCATGTGACCTTGGTGACGTCTTGTTGACCTTGGTGACGTCTTGTGACCTTTGTGACTTTGTGGTGACGTTTGGACCTCACATGACCTTACTGAACATCACGTCATATTGGCCCATTCACAAAGCGGCCTGTGCCGGGGAGGCGGTCGGTGGGATGCGAAGGGATGGGTGGGTTGTGGGTCAGGGAGGGGGCAGGGTAAGATGCATTGGGGAGGGTGCGTTGGGGAAGGTTGGGGTGACCTCATGTAACCTTTGTGACCCATGTGACCTATGCAACCTTTGGACATCAGTGACCCCATGTGACCTGTAACCTTTGTGGACCCCATGGGCCTGGTGGACCCTAGTGTGACCTTTGTGACCCATTTGACCTTCAGGGAACCCCACGTGACCTTGGGACCCAATGTTGACCTTGTGATCCCATGTGACCCCATGTGACCTTTGTGACCCCATGTGACCTTTGTGACCATGTGACCTCTGTCACCTTTGACCCCAAACCACAAACTGCAATGGCAGTCGACACTAGCGGTCAACGGCCCCGATGTATTTCATACATTTCGGTTACACTTTTTTAAAATGCCTCTGCTAGTAAACAACTATGCCCGATTACTTTTTTTACTTAATTGTGTATAACACTGTTCTCCAGTGCATTTCTTCTCTCTCTTATCATCTTGCAAACGTCCTCATAAGCAAGTGATCGTGCTACCAGGTGACACTTGTGGTTCGAGAACCGCATTGTTATCAGAATTGAGATTTTGACAAATAGTTGTTCCTCTAAGCCTCAGCTCCAAATATGCTTTTGTTTCATCTCAATAGGATGAACACTTTTTGAGTTATCACAAATTACATTGGGTAAGTTACATTTTGGTTTAAAATCTCAAACTTTGTTGATTTTTTCTCAATTTGTTTTGTTTTTTTTTTTGCAATTGTCGCCACAGGAACAGTCATATCTCAAGAAACATTAGGGGTTAGGGCACTTCATTTTGGGGCCGCCAGCTATAGCTGGCAGGACACTTAGCCAATTCCGTTGTGCGTGGGTATGTGGTATTGGTTGGGTGTGTCACCAAATTGTTAAGTTTTTTTAAATTGACCTCAATTGAAAAGTTTAATTCAATTGGAACAACTTCTGTCATCGGTGCACAATGGAATCGCTCATAATGTTGATGAGGTCAAAGTCATGTTGAAAGGTCAAAGTCAGGTGAGGTCAAGTTGACAAAAATGGGCTTAAATGTAAAATTCATCTAAATTGAAACTTAAGTTCAATTGGACACCAAACTTTTGTCATAGGTGCACCATGCGATCCCTCATATTGGATGAGATCAAAGTCACGTTGCCAGGGTCAAAGGTCATGGGCGGACCACAGCTTATATTCTGAAATATAGCGAGCGCGAAAGCCGAGAAGAACCGCGAAATTCTAGTTTCACTTGTTTTTTCTCTCCCTATCTTTAGGAGCACACAATGAACCAAAATTATTAATTTAACCCTTGGGAACATGTTCATTGACCTTTTGACCAAACCATAATTATGGTTTCTGCTTGATTTTAGATGTAACCAGGCCTTTACACTTTACAATGCTAGTATGTTGGTTATATTTTGGTTTCATTGAATAGCTTTAAATCTCAGCTACAAAATGCTTTTGTTTTATAAACTAAAAAATTAAAAATATTTTTTGAGATATTACTGTTCCCGTAGTGACAATATGGCAAACAAAATTTTGTTTTTTGTTACATCCATGTGGCGACCGTTACCATGGCAACGGTCACATGTTCGGACATTTCGCATGTAATTTGATGAAAAGGTTTAGGGTATGCATACAAAACATTATTGAGATAGTCTATTCTGATTAGTGAGAAAAACAAGTTGTATGAAAATGTGATGCGGAACTAGGATTCACCCGTAAGATAAACCCCACTGTCCGTTTTTCGAATTTGGACCGATAATGGGGGCAGTGGTGGTTAATGTCATGTAACTATTGAGAAGTCGTGTGCACTTGTGGCACAAGAGCACCCGAATTGGTTGAATGGTTAATTCGGCAACGACCAGCAATGGGTGTTTTGAGGGGGAAAGGGGCCGAAGTGCAGTGGAAGGCTTTGGAAGTTCTGACATCGAAGTGCATACATGCAATAGGCGCAACTTAATTGTGTCTCATTGCACTTCGGATGGGTTAGGGCTAGGGAGGAAGGGAAGGGGTTAAAGGGATAGAAGCTAAAAAAGATTGGAAAATCTGTGGCAGGATTCGACCCGGGGGACTTGGACCCACCATTCCCATGAGCAGGTATGGCAAACCACGAGGGAGTTGCTGCTTCCGGCCAGCGATTATTGTGCCCATATGAGGGTTGGAACGATGATGTCATCACATCTTTTTGGAATGGTGCATTTCTAGCCACAGCTCAGGTGGTTTTGGTCTTCGTGATTCGTGTGCTAGGGGTAGAGTAAAGTTATATGTATGTGATCAAGCAAAATGAGTCAGAAGTCGCAAATATAGATGAGATTTAGCCAAACAAAGGAGAAATGCCTTTGTTCCTATTGTTTTTGCCACCATTCAACCGATTCATAATCTTTGGAATTAATTGACAATTTTCACTGGTGTTTTAGGCAAAAAATTGTATTTTAATTGTAAATAGTGCATACAGTAAAATGAACAAGTAAAAATCAATTTTCTGACTTCCGACTCATTTTGTTGATCACATCACAATATATGGAATTGTACATAGTTAGTCTTGATTTTATTAGCTAAAAATTAATGTTCCACATTTTGTGATTCCTCGCATTATCGCTGCTATCCCTTTAATATGTATCTAATAGAAAAGGACGGGGAAATTATTTTTTAATTGCCAATTTGCGATACCTTTCTTTTTAATTTTGATTCTGTAAGGTGTGACCTCAATGGTGGTCCGGGGGAATCAATTGTCACATCTACTGAAGGTATTGACTTGAAGGCAAGTATCAAATTTAAAATAGTAAAAGTATGAGAGAGCATGGTAATTTCTCTGCCATTCTGAAGATGAAGGCTTCTGGTTCAAATGACGGCCAAGACCATAAATACGGATTAAATTCTTATGTTGTTTTCAGTCCTGTTTCCTATACTTCTCACACACTTTTAAAAACCAATGTAACTGACCAAATAGTTCTCGCATTGGACAGCAATCAACGATTTTATAGAGTGACACAGTTCACAAGTGAGAAATATGGAAAAGGATCATAGTGAGTCAATATTTACTGGGATATTTACAAAACTGGTCAGTGAAACGTTAGTAAATGGCTGCCTTCAACTGTCATGTACTGAAATAAAGCTATAGTGTAGGCTATGGTACTGGAGTAAGGGAGACTTGATGAGGTGAGGTTTCAACAAGTAAGATTGTAAAATTGAGAACACTGTATTTACTATACTTCTGCAGGGTTGGCGGATTTTTTTGATTTTTAAAACAAATCAAAAAAATCAGATTTTTTTGTATTTAAATCGATGCATTTTTTGTTTTTTAAGTTCTAATATGGAATTCTCCAGAAGTCTTTCAAAACATGGAAATTAACCCGACTCTTATATATACTCCTATGACACTAATCCTAATAAATGTAACATGAAAAAACCTCGCCTGCAGATGGTTGTGGACAGTATTTTGGAATTATGCCCACTTCAAAATATTTATTTTGTCTCAGGACAAATATCAGACTCTTATAAGAGAAAGCTTGCAAAAAGTCACGAATGACTGAACTACTGTTACCTATCGGCTTACAACCATGTTATATATTTATTTTAAACATTTTGTTGCACTCTGTTTCACATTGACGGAATTTGACCTAATTAGCACTCCACAATTATTTAACTTGTAGGACAAAAAAAAGTAGTCCCTTATGAGAGCTCCATCGGAACCTTCCTTGTTGCCAAATAAGTGAGTTGAGATGCAAAAACAGTGCTGAAATAGTTAATTGGGGAGATAAATTGTTACATCAACTGGCCGTTGGCTTTTACATGAGTTGTGCAGTATTTCTATTTTGGGAGGAATTTTTTTTAAGATTAACTTTTAAAAAAGGATCCTAGTGAGCGCTACTGAAATGTCTGGCATTTATTAGGTCAAAATATGGTACGTCATACGGTCAATATGGTTTCACTAGATCTTACAAGAACTTTGAATTCGATTACAAAAAGAAAAACTAAAGAAAACTTTAAGTAGATCACAACCATCAAGTGTTTCAATCATGATTATTTTAAAACATAAAATTGTGTCCATGCTAAACCATGTAGAGGGTATCTGAATGCTTAAAAGTGGTTTAAATCTTTTATTTATAAAAGTAGTTGATTTAAAGTATTAAAATTGCTTTACAAATTATTTGTCAATATTGGTTTGGAAAAAAAAGTGATTTAAATCAGTGATTTTAAAAAAAAATCATTTGATTTAAATCGCGATTTAAATCACGATGGAAAATCAACGTGATTTTTTAAAATCGGCCAACCTGAAAATAATCTTGTGATCTTAAGTTGGTTTTTTGGGTCCGGGGTGGACGTCCTGCGCGTGGTAGGTTTTGCACCTAGAAACGAAAAGGGGTCAGTACACTCTTTTTGGTTATCCTACAGTACTTATTTGCAGTTGGAGTGCAAGTCTTGCAAAAATGTGATCGGTTCTGTAGGTACAGAAACAACTCCGCCAATGGCACGAACTCACGAGATTCTGTTTACACTCCACCATAAGCAAGATTCATTAAGAGTATTAATGTTCTTCATCATCTTAAACTTGTGAGAGCATATTAACTGTCATGCAAGGTGTTATCATGGGGGGGGGGGTTGACCCATTCTCACTTGAACATTGCTCCCCAGACTCCCCCTCCATCTCCCCCTGCTGGATTCCTAGACAGAGGCTTGAGAACACCAGTAAAAAAACTGGTGAAAACTTGATTTTATTTACCCCCCCCCAAAAGATTTGTTTGTACTAGGAACTATATTACTCAAAAAATCAACTTTGTGGGTTGTTTGTTTTTTTTTAATTTTTTAGGTTTTTTCTTTTTTTAAAAAACAACTTCCTTTAACATACGGATATGAATTTGGTTATGGGCGGTTAGAGCTCCCGACGTACGAGGTTTGTGGTATGTTTTCAAGGGGTCAGTTTGGGGTAATCAAAGGTCATCCAGGGGTATTATTGGGACTTGGCCGTGCTTGGACGTAAGGATTGGCATGGTGATAGGTAGCCGTACCATGGTGGTCACGTTTTCGAGGGGTCCTTTTGGGGTCAAAAGGTTATCCAGGGGTCCTTATCAGCAGGTTTATACTCGCTAGTGGGGCCTGCGCACAGTGCGGGTTTCCCCCTAGTTATTTTCAAAATCAATTACAATGCTGTTTCCTCCAACCCCACTGAAAAGTTAGAAAATAACACCCTGGATGGCTGTAACATGTTTGTAGAGGCCTAGCTAGCCCATCAGTCTTTTTATGTGAAGCAGCCAGACGTTTTACCCATCCTCTGCCTGATATATTTGAAGACCACATTGTTTTTGGACACGATAAGAAGAGAAGTCATTTATTATCTCCCATGCCATTTTTAAGTTGGTCCTACCTTTTAATGGTGGTTTCTCTGTAGTAATTCTCAACTTTTGATTTCAATTTAAGGTAAGATGATCAGCTAAAGTGTCCCTTGATAGACTTTTGTTGACAATTGAAATTAAAGTTGCAACAAAGATTCAATTCATACATATTTTCTGTGATATGTAGTGCGTTCATATATATTAGACACATAGATTCCGTACCTTTTATTTGGCACAGAAATAACTTAATATGAAAACAAAACGGTGATTTGTATATGCTTATATTTTAATGACTAACATGCGAATTTTGTATTTGCTTCTATAGGAATTAGAAATTTCCACAATTTTTGACCACCGAAACGTTTCTCATCTTAATCCTTTCAGACGGGAATATTTTTGATAGATAGCTTTACTCCCGTGCAAAATCAGAATTTTCCATTTTTTTGGGACACCTGTTGTTTTGAATCTCTGTGGCAACTTTTAAATGTTGGTAATGGTTTAACAGAAACCTGTCATTTTAGGTTTCAATTTTTTTTCTTCAAAATGCATATTGAGCTACTTCAAATTTTCATAGTTTCAATTTCCATAGACTTCTACATCATGGACTGATTTTGGCAGCAAATGGTATAAAATCTATATTTTGCAATTTTTTTTTGTTCTCAGTTGTAGATTATTATAAGGTGGTTTTTCATTTTAAGTTGGGTGACCCGATCGATAACGTTATTCCCCCCTTTACCCATCAAATCACTGGACGCGGCCGATGACATTGTTCAACCAACATAATGCCATGCAAGTTGCAAATAAAAAAAAACTAAACCACCAAAAAACAAATAAATAATTCAATAAAAAAAATATAGTGAGTTTTTGGGACATGGTTTTAGATTGCGATTTATTGGTTTCATCTCCAAATACAAAGAGAATTATAGCTTGTGTTCAAATAATGAGAGGGAAATGCCTTCTAGAATGCAATGCATGAATAAGGAGGCACCAGGTACAGAAAAGAATTACAATACTAGTAAATAACTAATTGAACTATGTAACAGAGCTTAAAATAATAAAGAATAGTTGTTCCGATAAATAGGAGTGTGATCTTCAACATGATAGATATAAAAGATTTGTATGATGCAAGATATTATAGTTTCATAAAGTATAGCCTTATAGCCAATGGAATTCCAGTTCTGAGCTTAACATTGCCCAATATCCTACATTATTAAGATGAAAAATACTTTATGAACGAGTTTTTTCTGAATGAAAGGACATGTAGCTGAATCCAATTTCCTAAACTTTTTTATGGCCAGGCGGATCAGGATGTCTCAATAGAGGGGGCACCAAATTTTCGTGGTCGGTTGCGAAATTCGAGAAGAAGCGTGGGGAGGGGGGATTGACAAGTCCGGCCGCTGGTTGCCCACAAAGCTAGAAATCTACATGGTGCCTGACACCCTGTACGTACCATAATTCTTGGCGAATCTACGTTACAGTGCGCCCTGTTGCGTAAAAAGGCATTTTTGAGCATTTACAGTGCGCCCCCTCGAAATCTGCCCCTAAATCCGCCTTACGGATGAGATCCCATCCGAAATATTACTGTCCTTGTGTGTTTTGTGATGCCTGCCTTAAAGCATCACGGCACATTTTCAGAAAATATGAAATTCTTTCAAGTTTGCTCGCAAATGATAGTCTAGGCCATTTTGGAAGAACAGAGATATACATGTATTTTAATCTCATAAAATAACATAACCCCAAGAGCAAAACGGACATTTATTAGAGGCTAAAGACATCCCATAATTTGTAGGCTTTTAAGTGTGCCGTAACTTTAATCACAAATGTGCCAATTAACATAATATCAAAGACTCGTTCTCATTGATAGACCTTGGCCACAAGCTGCATCCGTGCATAGTTAACTCGGCGTGTGTTTTCTTGTTGTTACACGTCATTTCCGCATTGTTCTGCTGAATTGATGGTGGCCGGTGACATTAATTTATAAAATTGTTCTGTTTCCATAAGCGTGCTGATTTGGGCATAATAATTTCAATGTATATAAAAGCTGTATAACCATTCAAAATATAATTTTGAAAATCTAGAGGGCCGCACTATTATTTCAAATGTGCCAGTGTCTCTTTAAGGACAGAAAGACACATAGGGATCACTTTGTCCGCTGTTTCTCCTGTTGTTGTGAAAAAGGTTAACATTGGTTTAACATTTGCCAGTAATATCCGCAAACTTCAATGGATTTAAACCAACTTAAGTCATATGTGCAATGTGGGAATCCCCCCCCTTCATTTGTTGATATGTCAAAGGTCCACATATTAAGGCAAAGGTCCATATCAAGGTCAACGGTTCATGTGATGTCAAGTTGTAAGATATCCTCATTGAGAAGTGATAGCAATTGGAACCAACTTGGTTCATGGATATTACCATTCTGACTTCTACACATGATAGCGGCTGCCCGCACAGTTTTTGAATGGTCTCCGGTGAAACAACAGAGAAGTTGCTTTTTGGACCTGCCCATGTGGCTTTCACTTTTTTGTCCAAGTTAAAGAATTTTGTATACAATTGAACATCTGGTAACTATGTGCACCGCAGGTGTATGCATTGTTTCCCGCCATATTGCTAAGGCGAAAGCAACTTCCTGTTGTTTCAATCGGCGACTCCGACCCGATCCATGTGGAGAGTTTCAGTCGATATACCACACAAACCCCTCATTGGTTTTAAGAGGCATTGGTGCACGGTTCAAGGTTTTTAAAGGTCTATGAGCCTATCATTCACAACCCAAGGCGGCAGGCAACATAAGTGGTCCAAGGCAGCACTAATTTTTTCCTTAAATGGTCCAAAATATGCATTTTCCTTTCCTTAAAGGCAGACCATATCCCGTCCCTTGGCCTCCACTCCACCGTTCACACCACAAATGCATCAAAACTGCGATTTTGGTGTCATTGCACCTGAACTCTGACGGGTTTCCTGAAAGGGATTCTAACTTTATCCTGGGATTAAATAACCAGGGTTAGTCCTACAGGAGTGGACCTTTTTTCTTTCAAACTACTGTAAAAGTTAATAAAATGTAACAGGTGATAAAATTCCTCATGCCATCCTAAATAATTTAAACATCCATTGGATTTTCTCCCTTCCATGAGGAATTTGCTCACTCGTTACAGCAACACTTTAAAGTATGTTGAAGAAAACAGGTTCCACTCTTGTAGGACGTAACCTGGTTTAATCCCAGGACTAAAGTTGATCTCCCTTTTCAGAATACCAGCACTAAACTCATTACAATTCTATAAGCATGGACATGGCTTGTTTACGGTTACTGGATATTAACAGGGGCGGATCAGGGTTTGAAAAACGTCAAAATTAACCGGGGGCTAAGGCTGAAACTTGTCCAATGGGCTGATTTTGCAAGGTTTTCAAATTACCGGGAGCACGCACACCCTCCCGCCCCTCCCTCCCTCCCTATATCCGCGCCTGGATTAAAGAGACAGAAAACAAGCAACATAATGATCTGAGACCTTGTTGTTCTCTTCGGTTACTTGCTCTGACTGCTGGTTTCTAGACGTTTTAAACCTTAATTGACAACAAACTAAAAATTAAAACTTGCCCTTTTTTTTTCCACTGATGTATGATTTCCTTGTATATTCTTTAAACTTACAACATTTTAATACTGAATTTATCATTTTTCAGTACCAGTTGGTCATTCAACACGACAACTGGACTGTTGACTTTCTGGACATAAAATCAACAAGAATTTAAATAAATGGCTTACAAAGGTATGACATTTTTGTACCAGGCATGATTTTTGAACTGGTACCCTATCTGAGGAAAATTGGAAACCAGCCACTACCATTGTTTATTAAAGGCTGACTCGTAGATTTTGAAATATATAATTTTTTGTGTGGTAATGATTGAGAATAGTCAACTAGAACTAAAGTAAAGAAGGATTGAACTGGCTACTCTATCTAGGAATAATTGAAACCAAGCCACTACCATTGTTTGAAAGGCTGACTCGGAGATTTTGAAAATATTTTTTGGTGTAAGGTATTGAGAATAGTCAACGAGAACTAAGATCGTAAAGAAAAATGCACCAATTCCAAAGCTTTGAGATGAATCAGCTTTTTTGTTTTGATCAGTTAAACATAAAATGTGGATAGTATAAGTGCCAAAGGAATAGCATAACAAACAATTTGATCTGGGAATTTTATAACAAAGTTGTGATTTCTAATATGAAGACATCGATTTGGAAGCTTAGCTATTTCACCCAGTGCTCTAGGACCCCCAAATCTCAGACGGAATGGGGTCCAATAGGGTTCCACTGGACTCGTTACTACATAGGAAATTCCCAATGTCAGGCGTCACGATGTTAAATGGTGGTCCAGGAGCATAAGCAGTTGTGCTACCCCTAATGTTAATAGAAAAACACAGCAAGACCTATTTGTGTCTTTTAAGGTGGAAAGAAGATGTGCTCTTAAGTCAAGACTAGTATGATTCGTGTTGCATCCTGTAATTTTAAATTTTTGTTATGGGCCCCACTAGGACTCCTGGCCTGGGGTTAAAATTACCCCATCTGACCCCCCTCCCCGTCGGCAGTGCTTGCGCACCTGTTCACGTGTTAAAGTAGTTTGTATATTTGTAACAAAAATGAATTGAATGAACCCAATAATTTATTTGCGTAATGGCCATGTAATGATAGTTATATTTTTATGCACATCACAGGGCTTATATCAGGTCTGTTTGTATGTGGCAAAGGAATTATGAAATCAAATACTGGACTAACCTTGTTTTAGGTTAAGAACTGCAATATTTCGTCCGAAACCTTCGGACTTCATCAGGGAACTGCGACGTTTCAGGTTGGTCACGTGTCGAAGGGCGGGGAATGTCAGGTAAGATTGATCAGTAGCGCCAAGAGGGATAGCATCTGAAAAATCCTACATCAAAGAAGTGTTATCTAAATGCGGGTATCCCAATTGGGCATTCCAAAAGCCAAGAAACCCAAACAAACTTTCTGGTGATCCAAACCAAAAAGCGCAATACCTCAAATCCAGAACAACAAATACTTACCCATACTGCGCTGGTGTGTTGAGAAGGTGAAAAACATCTAAAAAACTTACGGCACTTCCACCGCTTTTAAAACCTGTAAATAAATCGCGGAAAGCCTGTCAATGTCAAAGGAGAAACAGCTGAAAGACAAAAAATCTAAACATTGTCTACGGAAAATTTAAAATGTTTAACAAGACTTGGATGAAAGTTTGTAGGTGAAAACAAAGCAATCCCTCAAAAGCCCCAGGTGGGTTAACAACACCGTAGTATAGACCCAGTGTCAGCTAACTTCAAAATTCTGCCGTTTAACATACACACTCAAGAAAAACAGGGACATGAAGTGATTTGAGGACACGATATTTGGATGCGAAGCACAAATGTTACAGCGATGGTATCCGGGTGAAGCATTTGGGAGCGAGTGGAAAACCTGTCCCTAAACAAAGAATAGGGGCCTATATTCCAGCTCTCTCAGCATGGATCAATCTTTAATGGAAACTTCCCCGCCGGTTGACACATGACCAGCCGAAACATCGAGTGCCTGATGAAGTACGAAGTGTTCGGACGAAATATTGCAGTTCTTAAACTATGCAAGGTTAGTCCAGTATTTGATTCATAATTCCTTCTCCATTATTCTCACTGGCGAATCATAATCTCATCAACATCTGTTTGTATTGTTCTCAGGACTCAAAGTAAGGGTCTGTAATCTAAATGAAAGAAGGACCAAAATGAGAAAGCAAGCAAGAACGAAGACGAAGCAGATGAGATGAAGAGAAGAAGAAGAAGAAGAAGAAACTGAAATCAACCCCACCAATGTACAAAAGCCTACTAATAATGCCAAGAACTCTGAAATATGAAAAAATAATGGTGTAGGGAAAAGGTCCCATGGGAGTGGAATTAGTGAGTCATGCAAGTAGAGGAAAGAGAATAAAAGGATGGAAGCAGGCACGAAAGAAATGCAGAAGATGAGGCGAGGATGGTGGGCGTAATGCCACCAGTGCATGTTGGGAAGAGAGAAAGAAAAAGCACAAGCAGCCTGGATATAATAGAAATAGTAAAAGAAGCAGGCACAAATAAAGCAAGTCTTGATTAAGTGGTTTCCGATCTAGGTGACATGTGAGTGTCAATGCTGGGCAACGACCAAAGCACTGCCGGTGGTAGTATGTTGTGAGCACCTGTAGGGGCTTGTGCTTTTAAAAATCGTGCTCAATCAGGCATGATAAGGCGATTGAATGCTGTGAACGTGTTGCAGATTCTTGCACCTCTAACATGTCAGTACGTAGACCAGGCGCTAACTTGTGTTTGTCAAATTGATGTCACCTCATCTATACTTTATCTTGTCTAAAGTCTGAAGTTTAAAGTGAGGACACACACGTTAGACCTAGTGGAGACTTTCAGTTACAGTGGCTTGTGCTTTGCCTATGAACGTGCGGTGAAGTCGGTATAAGGATATGCCTGCATCACTACTTATATTCGAGTTCGGACAGATATAGAGCTGTACTTTCAGTGAAGGGTGTTACTTAGAAGAAAGAACAAGTCTTGTTTTTCTAGATAGAAATTATAGATAGGGTGGGCCAAAACACGTCTTTTGATATTGTAGATGTATATTAGAGAATAACATCGATATGATCGGTTAGTTATGAAAATCAGGGCGATTATGACCTTATCGGTATGTGATCGGTATTGGCAAAATTCTCATTTTTTCTATACCGATTAAACTAATATACAAAGAGGTCAAAACGGAATTAGAATTGTTCCAAAAACTGATGGCCAAACGGGTGAAAATATCCGAACAACTGAAACAATCAATTTATTCATTTTACCTACACAAGAGTGTGTTATGTTGTTCCTAATAATAGTTGGCCGTTTTTAGTGGTTTACCTAAATCGATATGCTACTTTTGGCAGCTTCTGGCTGGCGAAAACGGAAATGATAACGGCAAATAAATAAACAGAAAAAAATCGGAACGGCATGAACGATTTGAAATTTTAAATCTTAATCTGGTATAAAAATAGTAGGGTGATCGGTTAGACACTAGTAATATCACTGAATTTTAGCTCAAAAAGTTAATTGGAGGAAATCTTTTTGTACCACATTTTGCTGCAGTAAGTAACCATTAGCGTTTCACCTTTGTATTGGGACTGAATTCAAAAGCGAGATTTTCACTTTACAGATATTGGTATGCCTCATGCAGTGAGCTTCAACTCCAAAAATAGGGGTATTCCGAATTTTGTAATGTTAATTGAACTTGGGGAAAAGCTGCTAATAGAGAGGGTTCGCAAGGTCACGGATACGGACATGAGCACGGATACGTCATCACCTTTTGCGTTCCAGGTGACGTGTATCAGTAACACGAATGATTTGATACAAGTAAACGTGAACGGATTACTGGCTGCTCTGAGATACACGTAAGTGAAAAAACGGTGATCATTCTGAACCACGCTCAAGTCGGGGAAATGTCGCCCACTCTATTTGGAAAGTTGATTTCAGAGTGATTTTTTTTTCCGCTGAACACGATGGTGAACGCCGATAATTCAAAAAAGGCATCTTAAGTCCTTTTCCCGGGGGCTTCGACTCCAAAAGGGGTGTTTTTACTAAAATTATTAGGAAATGCCATTTTACGTTATTTAGGTTTCTAACTATACATTTTCTGGAATAAGAATTCCACTAAACTAGTTTAAAATTCCAAAAAGATGCTTAAAATGCTCTTTCTTCTGGGGGGGGTTGCCACTCTGGGGACCGGAATTTAAGAACGATTGGGATGTCCATTACATAATTTTATGGTCCAATTACACAATTTCTTACATATGAATTCAACCGAAACTATTTTTTTTAATGTCCCCCAAAATGCCCATGCTTTTCCGGGGTTGCAAAAAAAGGGGTTTTTACCTTAAAATTGTTAGGAATGTCTGAAAGAAATGGTTATTTAATTTCTCAATAGCCGAACATGTAATATTTAACACTTCAATCATGTAATAGGACATTCCTAGCCCTTTTTAGTAATCACCCCCGGAAAGCAATGTGGTACCACCACCGGAACAGCATTTTGGACATTTTTGGTGGGGACTTAAAAATAGTTCATTTAGTACTGATGTATAAAAATGTATAATTTAAATTTGACATAACATTATGTTTAATTGGCTTTCCTAACCCTTCATAAATACTTCCCTTCCCGGAGTGGCACCCCCGGAAAAAAGCATTTAAAGCATATCCTTCTTTTTCAAAATAGTTTTAATTTCTCATTCCGAGTTTATAATTAGACACCTTTCATCACATAACTATGAACATCCCTAACCCTCTTAGTAAAAACAAACCCTTTGAGAGTGACACCCCCAGAAAAGCAGCGAGTAATCATGAAGCACACATGCGAAACTAAAATTTATTTGCGCTGCCCCGTGACCGGGTGACGGCTATCATATCCGTAACCGTATCCGTGACCTTGAGAAACTTCTATGTCACAGGGACCTTCACGTGGATATTTGTAATCGTTTACTCCAAAAATTTAAACACTGAAATGAGAGTTGTAAACAATGCTTGAGTTCACAAGCAGAAAATGAAGTACATGTTCCACTCATGACAGTTCACAAAAAGTGACTGTACTAATAAGTTTACCAAGTTTTATCACCAGCAAGTTTTAAAATTCTGCTGTCGTTGTCGTCTAATTGAATTTTTAAAATAAGGTGTCGTTCCCCGTTTAAATGCGAACCAAGGCATGTGACATGAAATAAGAATGGCCTCAATATTTGTATTCACCATTTACGTGTCGCCTTGGCACACAGAGCCGCCCATTGTTGAATCTGGGCAAACCTTGGCAAATCCTCACTGCACTGAGGAGTATCAACCACATAATTAAACGGCTGAGGTGGGAAACTCCACGAAACAACAGATGTCCAGATAGCGTGATTTTTTGTTTTGTTGTACATTGCGGGGTTACACGGAGATGCGCAAAATACTGGGCCATTCGTTAACGAATTTACGCCCACCAAAATATTTCTAACTTAAATTGTCTAGTTAGAGACTACAAATCACGGCCAAAAGTAGTGGGAACACCCTGGTAACTTGCTAATGCAATGAAGGGCCTAAATGGGCCATAGGTTAGAGGATTGCACTGAAACATACTAACTTTAATTGCGAAGCTTGAAACAAATCCTAACACTTGACCCTCCCCTTCCCCACAAAATCAATGTTTGGGGGTGGTCATAGAGCGCATGGAAAAAAGACATGTTCAACATTGATCAGGGGGAGAGGAGAATCAGTTTATAAGGAAATATTAAAGGTTCCAAACCATTTTGGCCGAGATTGTAGTTTATAATATAGGTTATTTTTGGAAAAAAACGTGAAAAAATACGATCCATACAAGCAATTTCTTACCTTATCAGCGGGCACAATTCTCGAATTGCTGCTGTCAATTCATGCCACACGCCAGGCTTACAAAACAGTGAGCCTTATTGGTCTTTTTTGTGAGAAACCTGTTTCTAACATCAGATCGACCACTGATTCGTTGATTCGCGATAACCAATGGTACCGCTGAGAAACCCTTTTTTTCAGTTCCTGTTCAAGCTAAATCGCAGAGCCTTTTTAACACAGCGTTTGGTGATAGGGAAGAGTCCCATGACGTAGCGCAGGTCTAAGAATAGCCGGCCAATTAGCTATGCGGATACGGAATAGTGTGGCGCGTTTCCCCCTCTAGAGATGCTATTGGATCGTAAATGTGTGTATTATTGGTGTATGTGTGGACTCCGCATTAAACCTTGAAAGTATATGGTCATACATTGGTTCATTATATAAAGGCAAACACTAAAGCCTTTGTATATAGAAATCTGACCTGGTTTTGTAACGATATCATGTTATAATCATCAAAGTCATTTTTTGTTCCTCATGTCCCCAAACCCAAAATTTTAGGTGCCCCACAGGGAATGGGGGGCGAGGGTGTAACTGTGTATTCTGGTCAGTAACCGTTCGTGATCGTTGCAAGTTTCCAAATAATTGTAATATCCCGTCCTTTTAACCTGCTTTTTTTTTAAAAATGTTTACTTAAATCATGTCCAATTACCTTTTTTTGTCTGTATGTATGTATCTATGATGTGGCTAATTGGTTTGTGGCTCTTACAATCGCATTTGTTGAAGGTTCTACTCCATCTTATGAAGGAAGTTCTTTGTACGACCAACGCCAGTTCTGGTCTGTTGAGGTTGACCCAGGCTTTCCTATCAAGGTCAAAATCTTTGGGCTTGCTAGATGGGGTGTCCACAAACTGCTTTATGGTTCAAAGTAGAGGATTACCCTTGCTCATACCATCTGTCATTGACCCAGGATGATCGGTAGGGATACTGTGACTGCAGTGTCCATGGATGGGTGGCAAAGTGATTCCGTGGAATTCTCTGACCCTCAAAGGGTGTTGGTGGTGGGGATTAGCTACCAGGTTCATCACATTTTCTTGGCGACTTGATCGTCTGAAGGTTCCTCCTAAGGTTTTGCAGGATCATAATTGCAGCAGAATTCTGTAAGGTAATTCTAACAGGCGTCGCCAAAAGGCCACCACTAACAAGTCTCATGTGCATCATTCAGAACGACATCAATCTTGTGTGAATGGTACGCTGTGACTCCATACTGTTGGCCGCTATATCCGGTGGAGTATGCCAAGGCACCAGTTGTGTATAATGTGTCAAAGGATGCACCCCATCCAGATCCTTTCGAGCCTTCTATGAGGTTTACACGAGACTGCAATCTTGGCCTCGACGCCTTGGTGTGTTGATTGAAATAAGGCTAGCGGTCCATTGTGACGCCACGGTACTCTATATCGGTGAGGGCATGTGACAGTTTTTTTCTCCCTCTAGAGTGATGCTTGTAGTTCTCTTTTTGCGCCTTCGGATACGATTTGCAATGTTGAAACATAGCTGACTAGTCTTGGGTTTAATGAGTTTCAAGTGCCATCGTTGGTGATTAGCAACTCTTCTCTGGCAAACACTGTTCTAAGTACTCAAAGCAATCAGCAGCCACTCCAAGTGCGCGTTCCGTCCTGCGTAGGGAGTACTGCTACCATCTCCCTTTGGCATACTGAGACTTAGATGTTGAAAGACTTGGTGCCAGAACAGAACTTTGTGGGACACCATTCCGAAATGTGCGCTTTCTACTCTCACTAATCTACTTGTACTGCGTTGCCCATTGCAATTGTCTCCAGGACACAGCTCTGTCCTGAAAGCATAATGATAACTTGAAACAAGCTGACATCAATGGAAGATTTTGGTAGCTTGAGGTAGAGACCTCGGTGCAGACTGTATTTACGCACAGTTTTAGGTCTATGAGACTGCTCGCAAACTTCTGCCTTCTTTCTCTGAGGCTTTCCTCGATGTCCATTACCCTATTCTTTGCTATCTAAATCAGTTGTTGATTTACCTCTTCGAAATCCAGCTTGGGTGCGGTGTAAATTTGCCGCGAACGGTATCATTGATCCTGCCGAGTATCCATCTCTCAAGCAGCTTAATAGATGTGGAGATAGTACGAGATGGGCCTGCAACTCTTGGGGTCACTTGCTGTTCTGGGCTTCAGGATATACCAATGACCTTTGAAGTCTTCCATCTGGAGGGAATAGTTGACGTTTCCTCATGCAAGTAAAAAGGAAGAGTTGGAGCCATCGCACAGCTCCGGGTGCCAATCTTTTCAAGAATTCTGTATGGAGTTTGGTCATTGCCAGGAGCTTTCCCAGTCTTGGACTTTAATTTGGCATCGGTGATCTCATCGCAGGTGAATGGTTGGGACATGGGGCTTGTAAAACCCCGATAGTTACAAAAAACAAACACGAGAGTCCTGTACAGGTCTCGAGACTTGCAATACAACAATTCTGCTGTTGTTATTAACAATGCAGATTTCTGGAATGATGCTAATTTGCATTACTTTTATTTTCATAGTGTAACCACGTATTTGGTAATGCCATGTCCCTGTTTACATTGTGAAATGTAGAACAAATTGCGCCCTAGGCAATCAGCTAAATAATGCTTTAGAAAATGTCTTGCATGGTAATAGAATGGTGTTTGCGTAACCTGACCATCTGACCCTTTGATTTATTTCTGACACACTTAATGAATTCAGATTGGATAAAAACAATGCTTTAGAAAGTGTCTTGACAAGGTAATAGAAGGGTTCTGTAACCTGAACCCATCTGACAACAACACTTTTTTCTGACACACTTATGACTTCAGAAACCTTAAAGGCACTATCAGTGAATTTGCCTAATCACATAAATCAAAAAAAAAATCCTCACAACTCAAAAATCAGATTTTTACAATGTTTGTAACCAGTATAGGTATTCTAACATATCGCTGCAAATGGATAGGAACCAGACACAACCTAATCAGGACACAAATCAGAAATTTAGTCTTACTGTCCATACGAACACTTACTACCACACGTAATTGATTGAGATTCATATCTTCGAACATTGTCTTTCTTCTTCCGTTTCTGTCAATTTTAGTTGGAAAGGACTTGAAATTCCTACAAGACTTTATCCTTAACTTTTAAAGCTATCCCTGAAATCTCAAATATTTTGACTCTTTCGATAATCACTGATAGTCCTTTAAACAAAATACATGTGCTCTCATTCCGTGAAAGGTTTCCGAATCATAGTGTGTCAGTGAAAAAGTGTGTCAGGTTTACGGAAACTCCCCTAATGGAATATTTAAACATGTTGTTACTACTATCTTCCTTGAGGCACCTTATTTAGACGTAACAGACACCTGGGATTGTCTCTTTTGGAACTCATTAGAAATAAAAAATTATGTTTCGCAGTTAAAATTGGGTGAGCCAATTGACAACCTTGTCTCCCTAATTTACTCTATCAAATTGAGATTTTGGTATCAGAAGAACGTTCATATTTGTTTCTACATACCCCAGTGAAATTTAGGCCCAGGAGTGTTTTCTCTGAATGTTATGAAACAAAAAGTCCTCCAAACCCAATGTGATTTCAACCACATAATTTAATACATACTGTCGCTGACGGTATATGAACCTCTCCCATGCAGTGTGCAAATGGAACCTAGGCATCAAAATCATATGTTGGTAAGGCATGATACTCCCCTTGCAATCTCAGGATAACATGGGTTTATGTTTTCTATATTCCGTATAGGCTTGATTGATTTCTTTCATCCAGGTCTTAAACCAAGGAGACTTCGTTGCGTCAATGATGATTCATGGTTGTGCTGTCACCCTAGTCCATTGCACAAAAACCGTGGGATCTAGAGGTACTTACGCATACGTCCTATGGCCCAATTTAGCAAGCACATTTTCGCTTTCGTTATCCAAAAGGCTGAAGTGATTTTAAGTTATTGTGTTCTAAGATCTTCCATTAATCAGTAAAATACAAATAAAGCTGTGTATTGTCATTTATATTAACTAACCATAATCATATGGCCCTGAAACCTCCACAATCTCCTGGACTCTTCCTTCCCTTTTTCCCTCTTTATGTGACCGCTGATTGGCTGACCTCATTTGTTGTTTTTTCAAACAACTTTTCCCCAAACTATTATTGGGTGTAAACTCTAAAACCTCCATGGTACCAATGGAGCTACACTAAACGGGACAACAAAGCTGCTTATCAACAGCTACATCTCCTTCATGGACCCTACGCTGCATAGTGGATACAATGACGCACTCAATGATAACCGAGAGGGCATGGGTTCAAGTCGCGCTGAGGCTAATGTGTTGTGCCCTTGGGGAAGGCACTTTACCTTAATTACACCTCTCCACCCAGGTGAAATGCGAGCTCTTACAATATAGTCCCATTTAAGTTTTGTTTCCCCCCCGGTATGTACAAGCTTGCTTCCTTTTAGGTCAACCCAACATTTGTGTCCCTGAATTTAATTTTGTATTGTACATGGTGAAGAAACTGAAAACTTAGGTATAAACATTGGGCATTTAATTGAGCTGACCATATTCAGTGGCGTGGATAAATACAAAGTGCTTTTGATACTTTGGTGATTTGCGCTATATAATGTTGACATTTATTTATAGTGCCTTTGGAAGAGAGTTCATCCCTGATCCAGCTATTGTTTAGCAAAACGTTCTCTAACACTTGTAGCAGATTGTTCTGGATTCGGTTCCACTAATAACTCAACATTGACCAATCAGTATCTAAGTCAATGCTGCATAAATCCAAACAAGTGCCTTTCAAGTGTCGCTTAACTATAGGAAAGCAATATTTCATCACGGATTATCTGGATCAGAGCGTGAAGAGGCATTGCTCCAAACCCTATAACTGGACAAATTTGGCCACTAGTGAACTGAAATAGCCCAGGATATTTACCACCCCTATTGGCAAGCTCATCCTTTCAAACACAGCTAAACAACTGCTAAAGGTGAGGAGTGTCCCGAGAAGATCTCCCAGGACAATCAAAACCTTGCTACCTCAATTGAATCCACTGGTGTAAACCCATAACGCCAAGAAAGCATGGGCCACCATCCCCAGACGTCCAAGCAGCCAAGGTTACAACCTCACCAAGTTGCCGCATTAACCGCTTTGTTTAAAATGGTCAAGCAGCAGAAGTCCTTACATAGAGGAGGACTCGGACCCAGGTTCAACATTTACCACCTCACTATAGAAAAGGTTTGACACATTTGGTAGTTTAGTATGACCTCCATCAATGCTAGGTAGGTTAGTACTCTCATTGTGATATCAGCTTTTTTTTCAATATGGTGTCCAATTTTAAGTTTATAAAAAACCAGGGGGTCTAAATTTTTAAAATCCTCCATCATGTTGATGTCTCCATATTGTCCGCTAGTCATAAGGATTCCAAAATATAGAGTTTGTACCATCTATGACCAGGGTTTTGGGAATAAGGTAAAAATGGCTAAAATGGTAAAAAATGTCAACTTTCTAATTTGTACAGTGGTCAAAAATTCGAAGTTGCTCCAATTTTGGTAAAAATTTGAGTTTGTTCTACTAGCTTAATGTGTCAAATAAGGAATAGATTGTACCATCTGCAATGCATAGTTTAGCCCATGTTATGCGACAAAATAGGTCCTAGGGCAACAATGCCATTGGTTTGACCTTCTTTGACCTTTAGCTCACTGTAAGTAAACATTTACAATAACAAAACGATACTTTTTACTAGTCCTCTTACCCCAGGCAATAAAATTGGCAAGTATTAATAAATCAGATAAACTTTTAATGTTGACCCCTGTACAATTGAGATTTCTTTTTACTCATTTTTTGTAATTTTTCCCCTATGTTCCTTAGTGGTACAAACTATACATTTTTGGAATCCTTATGGATTAGGTGGACAATATGGCATACTTTCAAACACGAATGGGGGCCATTTTAAAAATTTGACCGCTGTGTAAACTTAAAATTTTTGCCCGCTATTATGATATAGAGGGTCCATACTAACTACCTAAGGTGTTAAAGGAGAACCAAAAAGACCTTTTCTTTAGTGGGGGGTAAACGAAATCCTTAAATAGGCCCCTATGATATTCTGCTCCTCCTCTAATTCAAGTAGATCATAAGAGGTGGCGAAATCTGGCTTCACTTGCCCCTTAAACAGGACAAACAGAACTGGAAACCGGTGTGCTAAACGAGCGACCATGAAAAGCAGTTGTCCTTGACAACCTCACGAACGAGCAGCTGCAAAACTTTGGCACTGTAGGCAAGGTAGTGGCTTCTTGAGCTCTACATTTACTACCTTATTTCTTATGAACGAAGGTTCAAGTTTACACAAGTATTATGAGAACGACTGCCTTCTCAATCGTTCGCATCTGATAGACGAAGCCTCATACCAGAACAATCTTTCTTGCCCATCAAGTCAGAACACCCAAGTACGCCAATTACCTCAACAATCAAGGAATGGGTTCGAGAAGGTTTATGTAACCGTGTCATGTTCTTACCTATCGCAGCTATGACCGTGTTAATCACAGTTGCCTATTCCTTACAATCTTGGAACCGCCAAGAACATCGCGCGATCGCTTGACTGACTTGCACAATACTATTGCTTGCAAATCAGATGTTTCTCTGTTCGCTAGGATTCAAGAACAGCCACTGACATAGGCTTAAGAATGGACCTATCCCCACAAGGGAGCATCTCGCACCTCTCCTGTTCAACATATTAGCAATGACCACCAAGGAGTGCATGAACCTGGTTGTTTTATCGATGCAGATGATCTCCAGAATAGTGCACAAATGAGCCGACTCATAAGTTGTTTGAAGACAATATCAAGAAATATGTGGAAATTACTTTCATCAGGCATATTTAACGTATGAAGGACTTGCCTGCTTAACAGCGCTTAACTGCGAAGATCAGAGAAGCCCGAGGTTGTCTTAAAATGTGAGGTTTCGCCGGTAGGATGCTGAAATTGTACAAAACTGGATCGATGATCAACAGAGCGTGCTTTGTACATGCATCTCGAAAGGAAAAGTAGAATCTATTGGCTTGATCAATAAAATGTTTTTTTGTCAGAGCAATTTTAGCATTCACTGCCTAACAGGTCCTCTAAATAGCAGGGACTTTGTGAAAGAGGTGTGCGTCTGGAAAAAATGTTGAAGTTTTGCATAACAGTACTTTAGGCATTGATAATCCATAAATTTGGAAGCACTCGCAACCCCTTAGTGGGAACTCCAGCTTGCATTTCAACATCCCGCTTGTACGGGGCGTGGTGGGTGGGTGAGGGGGGTCAAAATTTTAAAATGCTCAAATCAGGTGAAAAGCACATTTACTCTCCCTCAGATTACAATGATTCTAAAAAGGTATGGTTTTACACTAGCAATCTATGGCTCTATATTCAGGACTTAAGGAGGTTAACACTTAAAAATGGTGTGAAAAAAGTCAATTTTGGTGTGTATACCTGGTCAAAAGTTAAAAGTTGATTTGTTCAGGAGAATATGTGCGGGCACATTGATTCCCCCTAGCTTAAAAGGATTGAAATAAGGAATAGCTGCCTCAGGGTTGGAAATGAAGAAGCTTGAACAGGGGGTTGAGTCCAGAAGAAACGGAAGAATCAATACATGTATTATGAACAACAAAAACTAATTACCACCATATTCATCTGCCTTGCACTTCAAATATTCAAGGCATACAATTTTTTTTCAAAAATTAAGTTACAAGTTTATAGCATGTTAGTATGAGGAGTGGGATAGCGTAGTGGTAGTGGTAGAGCACTTGGCTCCTACCTGAGGCCGCAATTTCATCCCCGCAGGAGCGCCTCCAGTTCACATAGCTGTTAAAAATAAGGGCCGGCGCAAGTATTGCGCAGGTGCGGCGATGCCGAACAACTTTTGGAAGAAAAAAAAAAAGAGCGAGAGAAAGAGAGGAGAAAGAAGAGGGAAAGAGAGAGAGGAAAAGCACAAAAAAAGAGAGGGAGAGAAAGAGAGAGTAGAGGAAAGAGAGAGAAGAGGGGAGAAGGAGATCGTGCGTAAGGTGCAAATGAAAGTTTCCATTGTCTTAGCATAATATGGGTATTCAAAAATGAGGTGGTAATATCAATGGCGAATTTCTGCAACAATGTAAAGCTTTCTATCAAACCCATCCCTATGTGAAATGACTAATCTGGGAATCATTTTCTTGGTACACAATGTGAAATTCGAATTGACTATCTTTACAGCCTAGTATGTTTTAACATTGAAATTAAGCAAATAAAAATCCGCTTTTTGTTTCCCTTTCAATGCATTTCTGTAGCCAAATACAAGTAAGAAATATATTCGGGGTCTTATCTATATGGAATCAACTACTGTAAACCAATATGAACGCCCCAAAAACTTTCGTTGCACACCATAAGGAATTATAGACCGTTTCAAGGGCGGGACCTATTCTTGGTTGGTTTCCTGTTAGGATTTTCAAAGGGGGCACATATGCAGGCAGTCCCCAGAGGGGGGTGGGGTGGGGTGGGGGGTGTGACCCCCCCATTACAAAATTTGTTGGCAAAATGTGACTTGTCGGCGCAAAGGGTTTATAATGTCGGCGCAACTGATGGATGTGGGATTATCGGTTGTGGGCATCCCTCCACATCTGTTGTTGTTGTTTGGTTCATAGCTGTAAAGTATTCGTGATTTCGCTGCGGTGACCATCACCCCCCCCCCCCCCCGCTCTTCAGAATTTCGAACGAGTGAAAAAAATTGTTGTCTACAGGGCGAGGCGCAGCGAGCAGGAAAAATGAAACTTTCTTGAATCCGGCCCATGATATTGTCGGCACACACAGACTCATCACCCCCCATTAAAAGTCTGGGGTACCGCCTGCCACATATGAAACTCTTTCTAAGCATTATACTATACGTGAATCAAACAAAATGTTGCAAGGATTAAATTTAAAGATGATCTTGACCTTAAGCAATCACTATCTCATAGATTTGTTGTTGTTTTTTTAGAAAACACGTCTAATATACTTTCAGAGTTGAAAAAAAATGAGGAAATCGACTGAAAAATATATACGCTAGATATGGCGGGTTTGTAAGCACACCACTTTTTCTCCATGGCAATGGGATTTACAAACATTTTAAAACTCGTGTTTGTGAGGAATGCTTACAAATCATAGAATTTGTCATTTAAACTTAATAATAAACGTTAAATTGTCTTTGAATATTTTAAACTATCGGGAATAATCAATAAATCTATTTTTACCAATGTGTCAAGTGATATGACAAATCCAAACAACCAATTCACCTATTGCAAAGCACAGAAAACAAGATCTTCCCATTGTGTAGGATCTTGCTAAAGAGTTTCGACCCTTATTGGAATAGCTGTAAATACATGAATGACAGAATTTACACATCATTGATTAATTGGTTGAGAGTTTGTTTTTGAAACATTACATTCATTTTAGGGATCAAGAAAGGGATATGGCTATTCATAACTCAAATTAAACAAGATAGCAAGGGTCATAAACTTTCATAATGCTATAACCCCGTATATCGTAAATTAACGCAATATCTTGCGTAACGTATAAATCCCATTGGGAATGGAGCAAAAAAGAGTGTTGCTTACAAAATTTGTCATATCGGGCTTATTTTTCAGTCGATTTCTTAAGTTTTTCAATACTTGGAAGTATATTAGATTTGCTTTTTAAAACAAAACGATGATCTATGGAATCGTGGATTTTATCAAGGTCAAGGTCATCTGCAATCCTTGCAAATTTTTTATTCAAGTAGTTATTTAGGGGACAACCTTGCAATATTTCAAAAATAATTGTCAAAATTTGCATGAGAAAATGGTTGTCTCGGGTCGCTTGATATAGAATTCTCCACGACACGTTACATAGGCCTAGGATCTAACGTAATTAATACAAAAGAAATTAACATCTATATTTTACTTTTTTACTTTGATCACTCAATTACAACGTGAACCACTTAACAAATTACATGGTTTCAAAAAATTTGCTGAGAAAATGCGTTTGGACCAGCGAAACATTGCAAGGGTTTCGTGCTTTGCGCGGGAGGGGGCACCACTACCAATCCCTCGCGTTCGCTTGATATATGAACTGCGAGGAAGCCATCTGGAAAAACAATATTTTCCCGGGTCCTTAGGGACACCACATTAGACTTACAAGGGGGGTGGGGGTTAGAAGTTTTTTTTTAACACACATTCCACCCACCATACGAGAAAAAAACAAACTTCTTCCACTTTCCAGTAAAAAAAATGTGCACACCTTATAAGAGGGTTTAAACAAAATTGCCCGGTGAAAACACAGAAAAATTGCCCTGTTACTAATTGGATAACCAGAAAATTTGCAAATTCTTCAGCGCTAATCGCGGGTTTTTTAAAAAGTAATACAGACTTCTTAGTGTAGGGCTTCTCAATATTTGAGAAATGACGAATTTGTCATTGAACGTTGAGACCAATCTGGTACACCGTTACAGTTTCCGAATGCATGATGAAACGGCCCGTGCACCAACTTTGACGTAATAGTTGATAAACCCAATTTAAAATTGTAATAGTAATATAGGCCTACTTGAGAGTAACAGGATCTGAAACAAAGAAAAACTATGGTGTATGTATGTTTAAGGCTTAAAAAATTTTTTGAATGAAACCCCCAAGTAGAAAAATGCCATTGAAAACTAAAACTCCTAAGTTTCGTCGACCGGGCACACCAGCATCGCTTGACGCGGCACATGGCTGTATTGCGGTCATTACAGGCAAACACAACTAAAACAATCTGATTTGCTTGCAAAATGGTTATTCATGATTATAAAAATATATTGTACCATAAATTTGCATGAGAAAATGCGTTTTGGAAAAGTGAACATTGCAATGGTTCCGCCATTTTGCACGCACTCACCCCGGCGGCTCGATATACGTAGCGTGTCGACTTTCTTAACAAATGTTAACCCAGCAAATATATATTTTACTTTTTTAAAACCGTTGATCATACCAAATAAGCATTATTTCAAAATGTTTCCATCAAATTTGCATTGGGAAATATGTTTGGAAAGCGAAATCGTAGGGGTTCCGTGCTTTGCGCGGGAGGGGATTACCCCTACCGCACCCACCCCAACAGCTTTATATCGAACTCCATGGGACACTTTATGTTAGTGTCAAACAAAACTTTAAACCATCAACATTAATTTACTTTTTTAAAAACGTAATCATATTAGAGTGGTTCAAAAAGGTTTACACCTCTTTTGTCTTAAAATTTCTCTAAAGTGGGTGGACAGATCACATTTTTAGTATAGGTATTTAACCTACAGTATCGTGTTTAGAACCTGGTGAAAATGAAGTTGAAAACAGCGCTCAAATGAAACAAAATGGCGGCTTTGTAAGAAAAATAGTCAAAAACCAATTTGCACACACACACACACGTAAGTCTATGGGCCAATCGTGGTTAACAATACTCAATACCATTGCGTGTGAAACTGTAGACCTACTCAAGTAGTAACAAACTACGACCTGAGACCAATTATATATACCTATAGGATATTGGTATCGTTACTGACCACACTTCAAGTTTGTTTGAGGTGTTTAACCTTTTGAAATCATGAAAGAACCAAGGAGACGTACACTTGAATCACTTGAATACACTTTCAAAAACTAATGTCCTTAAACAAAATAATTACGTTGACTTCAATGGAGAGAATTTTAAATTAGAAGGGTCTTGCATTCTTTTTGTCAGTTACTTATCATCACTTTTGAAAAGCTGTAGCTCAGGTTTAGCTCTAAAAAATAAGGCAAGTTATAACTGAGTAAGGAATTGTTTTTTACAGAAGAGTAATAATACCAAATCCCATGGCTGGGGTGTCGTTATCAAGGTTTGTGTATCAATCTCTGCTATAATGATCGCCAACTAATGCCACAGACTTACGTATGTGCCCCAAAGTGGTTTTTTTCACCTTTTTTCGTCCCGGATGGCGGCCATTTGGCTCATGTCAGATTTGTTTAAAACGCCGCGTTGTCACCAGGTTCCCACAAGATATGTAGTTAATAAATATCTCAGTAAATTTTGATATGTCTGGCCACATTTGAGAAATTGCATAAGCAAAAAGTGTAAACTTTTGTCCACTCTGTAAAGCATAAAAAGCATTATATAACACATGGTAAGTGAAACACTTACAAATGTCAAGTTGTTTCTATAAATTTGCAATTGGCAGATGGTGTTTGCGAAAGCGATATGCAAGGGTTCCCGCGCTTCGCGGTCAGGGGGGAACAAGGTCCTGGAACATATGTTCTGGGACCACATTAATTTCTGGCCAAAATCTTAGAAGCCAGGACTGCACGCCGTTGTATGCTCCACACGGACACTCATTAGCCCGCCGCACCACTTTCAATTTGCTCCCGCCGGCTGTAAAGGTAAGCTGGTTGGTTTAGATGGTGAAAGGAACGGGACACCCTACTCCAAAGTGCCGACGATGCCTTGGTGACAAAAGCAATGTAAATTTTTAAATCAGCCTATTCTGTTGATTATAATTAGGTTAGGGCAGATGAAAATAATACTAACATATTACGATAGAGGAATTTCAAGATGCATCTGTCCTGCGAATTTCAGATCAAAGGACTCCTAAAGATATGCAAATGAGCTAATTGTTTGGCCTGCGACAACGTATCTTGCCAGAAGCATTTTGCCACAGGGAATTGTATGATAATTACAAGATGCATCTTTTATTGCGAATTCAGAACCAGCTGCTGAACTTCGTAAGATATGCATATTTAGCTAGGTTATGTTAATTATTAACTAAATTAAAATTGCAGATTTACATTATCTATTGATGGGTTTCGGATAGTATTGAACAGACTTCGTCAAAAATTGAAGCGTCTATGGACTGAACTATAGGCTGTACACAGATTTTGATTGACCCCAATCTGACCGTTGACCCTACTGTGTTAAAATAACTTCAAATCATATCTGCCATATGGAAGGTAGCATAGGTGAGGCAAACGTAGATAACATGCATGACAAAATTAGGTAGTAAAGGCTATATGGGGGTTACGTCCACCGACAACTTGCAAAGAGCAAGATCTATTCTTTCTTATGCCAACACTCAACTGCTAATATCTCTGACAGTCTGCACTGATCTTGACCAAACTTTTCACAGGTCCATCATCCCCTCCCCACATGGCACATATGAACATTGACTGGGGTCAGAGGTCATTTAGGGGGTTCACAGGGGTTCAAAAGTTCATTTTCAAAAAATCCTTGCTCCTAAAGATTACATGCCATTGGTGGGACGGATCATGCATATGAAGCAGCTTGAGAGCCTTCACAAAAGTTATGGGGTCAGAAGTCAATATGGGGTTCATTAAGGGGGTCAATTACGGTCTTAATGTGAAAAATCTTCAAAAATTCTATCTGCTATATGGAACGGTTGCATGGTCTCGTGACTCATACATACGAGGCAGCTTAAGACCCTTCACAAAAAGTTGTGCTCGGCATTTGTGTGGTCAAAGCTCATTAAGGGGGAACTTCCGGTCAAAAAACCACCCCAAAAAATATTTCAAAAATATTTTCTTTTTTTTTTTTTTATCGGCAAAATGTAAACATGTTAGAGTGGACATATCCTTCAAAGATGCAGCAGTGTTACCCGATGGAGGCAAGGCATTTTATTTTTGAGGTCAAAGGTCATTACAGGTCATTTCCGGGGCCAAAGCCAAAAAATCGTATGCGACTGACGGAATTGATGACATGCATTTTCTTTTGCACTCTTTACCAGTTTGCATGTGTAAATGGTTGATGTTGCTTAAAGGGGCATTCGTGATCCACAGCCTCGTACCCCAACGTACCTAAAAAAAATGTTGAGGATTTTATATATCTGAACCGTTTTTGCCTTTAGTAATCAAGTGTGTGCCCAAATCTTACGTGCAAATCGGCCGCCTTGTAAAAATCGCAATTTTGTTATTTCTGTCCGTAAAGACGGACAAATTATTAGCACAGTAGCACTATGGGGACGTGGGAGGAAAACGAGTAAGTGCTCATAACAACAAACCGCAAGATCGGATCAGCAAGGATATCTAGTTGATCAAGAATAAAACAGACGGTGTGAAATACACGAAATGCACTTTAGTAAACAAGCAACTCACACAATACATTTCAGGCAACATGAAGAAATCAAGGTTCAAACATGGTGCCATTGGTAATATATATTTAATGGCGCGAAGGGACGGATCGATTAGATTTCATGGTATTTTGAAAAATTGAACATTTGCTAATTATTATCAAAATCTTAGGAGGTTCAATGAATTTTAACATCAATATATTTAAGTTCCAACTATCATGCTATTAAATCAATAGAAATTTTGGATCTTAATCTTATACTAATTAGCAGATAAACGACATGTCTGTGCGACGTGGACGGAATGCGACGGGGACGGAAATCAATTTTCCTGCCTCAATTTTAATTGGCAATATCACTTTTTCATATTAAAATTTTACCAGTTAGTCCACTTGATTGAGTTGAAAGCCAAGGCAAATTACAAGCAAAACATACCATATTTCAGAAACATTTGTTGCTAAACCATTTAAATACAAATATCCATTTCGTGCATTGTTTGGGGCGTTGCATACAATAACATACAATTATACAACAATATGAAGTAGTGTTACTGGTAAAAGTCAAACATGCTTTCAATTTCAACTACAAAAAAAAAAACTGACCATCCCCCCATGTTGTATCTACATTAGTTATTTACAAAGAAAACTAGCTTGTTATCTTTACTGCATTGCAAAGAGTTTTAATGTTATTTCAGTTAACAATTTCTACATTGAGTCATGACACTTTGCTCCAAAGAAAAAGGGAATGCAGCTTCAAGGATCATTAGTTCACTGATAAAAAATACAAACCCCAAAAATTAAAAAAAGCAAAAAATCAATTTTGCCCAAAATTGTCTTGTTCTTAGGTTAAATGAGTGCAACTAAATCATAGTACAGGGTAGTAGTGAAGTAGCACACGATGAAATCCTGAAAAAGCGAGTAAAAAGGGCCCAAGAAAATGGGCGAAAATTAAAAGTGCGAATATTTTGAGTAGTTCCCATTTCCTGAAATCAGGAAAAATTCCTGAAAATTTACATCTCTGCATTGTACAATTCTTACATTTAAAATAACAATCTTTGTTACTTGGAAATTTATTAACAAAACAAGTTAACAACAAAGACTAGTTAGAAAAGAAGTTATGAAACAAAAAAAAAATAATTACAATATAAAGAATGTAGCATTTTGGATATTCCACCCACATTTGGAAATTTGGGGCCTGTCTTTATCCCCCCAATCAGTGTGAAATGGCTATTCCATTATTTAGATAGGCGTTTATTATAAAGTGCCCTGAAGGCTGTAGGTAGAAGCAACTTCCCTAGGGTATATGATAGTCGGATTACATGTTACGTCAGTACCGTGAATTAGACAATATACTGGAATTTTTTAAGCATGTTTTTTCGATCAATTTCTATAATGATACGTACTGGTAATTTATTAATCAAAATGAAGTTTTAAAGCATTCAGGCTTAGTACAAACTGAAGGGGCATGAATATGTTTAATACCTAAAAAACACTTTTCATAAATAGCAGCAAGCGTAATTTTTTCTGTATGTTCATTAGGCCAAATTTCTGTCCCGTCGCACTTGATTCCGTCGTTCATGAAAAGGACACACTGCGATAGTTTAAGGAGAAATATTGGAAAATGATTTTATGGTTGTTAAATGACCAGTTGCAACATTATTTGATAGTTTGGAAAGTTTCATTCATTTGAATAATTTTTAGCCTCGCAAAACTAAAAAAAAAAATCGCCTAAAAAATGCGAACGGGACAGAATTTTACCCTTTTATTCTGGTTTTTTCCTACTTTTAAAAACACTTGAGAATTTTTTTAATGTTTGATTTGTCTGATCAAAGAGAATATTGAAAATTCAAAAACAGAAATTTGTTATCTCTTTTAGTATTGAGATATATCATTGTTTCAAATTCCGTCCCGTCGCACTAAAAGGGTTGCCATTTGAGCTTTAGTAGTTATTTCAATAAAGATGCATGTAATCGGAATTTTTTTGGGTTTCATAGGCTTTGGTAGTACCTTGTACAAGGTGTAAGTTACTTCCAATACAGACTGGATTTTTAGGTTTGGTGATTGACATTTTTTTCCCTCCAGAACTAGGATAGTTTTTTTAATTATAAACTGGAACAATGCATTTTCCCCACGTCAGGAGGTTTTTTAATATCAGGCTCAAGATCATTTAAGGGGGTCACAAGCGTCAATTTTGCAAAAAATGCTATAAATAAGACTTAAATTGGCTATTTTGCTTTTAAAATGTATATCCTACAGATTACACTGCATGGTAGCGTGAAACTGATAATTGAAGCCGCTTGAGACCATTCATAAAAGTTAGTTAGGGTCAATGAGGTCAATCTGGGGTAAGTAGGGGCACTTACGGTCTTAAAGTGAAAAATCTTCAAAAAATCCTATCTGCTATATGCAACAATGCATGGCATGTGGACCATACATACGAGCAGCTTAAAGGTCCAGGGCACCTATCGCTAATTCGCTCGTCCCAGAAGCCCCATTTTACCGGAAGTGGTCAACATTTTGGTATTAGAAGAAAGCTACTATTGTTCTCATTTACCTGTTGAATCTTAGAGCCAAATGATGTTTGGTTTTGGAGGTTATGAGAGAAAATGTGCCCCTTTTGGTCGACCAATATTAATATTTACACAGTGACCTCTATGGGGGTTACAAAAATAGTTTTTAGCTCTCGCATCAATTACGGAGTAAATCGGCGAGACGAAACTTTACAGATGAGGATTTGGAGTGAAGGCCAAATCGATCAACATAAAACTTCTATCCTGAAATCGGGCCATCCCCTTAATACCCTCACAAAAGTTGTGCTCGACAATGGGTCAAAAGGTCATTAATGGGGAACTTCGGTCAAAAACCAAAAATATCTAAAGGTTTCTGTTTTTTATTCAAAATGGAAATATAGTAGAGTGACATAACCTTCGATATGCATTCAGTGTGCCATGTAGAATGGTATTTTATTTTTGGGGTCCAAGGTCATTAAGTTTGAAAAATTCTGGTACTCTCATGTGAAAAATTTTCAAAAAACCCTTTCACAAACCTTGTGCTCGGCATGGGTGTCAAAGGTCATTAAGGGCCAAATAAGCAGGGCAGGGTATGTGCTGCCCATTGCAATGACACAGTCAGATCTAGTTTTGTTTTTTCGTGCCATCAAATTATACGATGAGAACTGTACCCGTGTTTTTTTTCCAATCTTTCCATGTGCACATTTGACTATCACATTTGTAATGTGATGTGAGTGTGATTGTGAAATGTTGCAACATTGAAAAAAAGCTTGTAAAATCGGTGTGGCCATTTGTTAATTTTAAAGCCAATCATAAAGTGCGAAATTTATTGTTCCTACATGTTGTTATTAAGATAATAATTGTTTACATCTAACTTTGTATTGGGCTTAATTGGGGGCACCTGGGTTAAGTGAGATTATAACATTTGCTTAACGAAATTTAAGATTCCCGTCTTTACAAGAGTCTCTGGCAACTTGTGAATGCTTGCCTCGCTGGTGTAAATGTGTCAAATCATTAATTTTTTATTATTAATTTAGCCTGTGAATCATTGTTAGTTTAATTATGCAATTGCTTTTTTTAATTTTAAATTAAATGGTTATTAAATTATTTCACTATTTTCATTCCCTCTATAATATAAACCAAGTGTAGTCATGGCTTTAATATAAATTTTTAAATGACTTTTTATACTTTTCTTTCCGCTTCAGTTGAGAAACCTGTTTCTTCCACGGGAAAAACTCAGAAAAAATTGTTTTCCATCTGTTGGGCAGAACTGGGGAACCCTGTTTTGCCTTATCTTATGCTTAGTTTTTCAGTTCACTTATCCAACAAAGTAGGTCACAAGTCAATAGAATCCAACAGCTGTTGACTTTATTCACCATTTTGGTTAATAACCAAACACATTAGTCAAAACTATTCCTATATTTTATTCTATGAGCTGAATGAACAATTTGAACCAAATTTTACAAGAACTGGAGCAACTTTTAATTTTTGACCCCTGTACAAACCAAAATTAACTTTTTCACCATTTTTCAGTTCCGTAATTCCAAACTATAAGCCATAGGGAGTATATACTATACCTTTTTGGAATCCTTGTAACCAGACAAACATTGTGGTGGTGTGCTTTTCAACACAATCGGCACATTTTGAAATGTTTACCCCTGTGTAACCTTGAAAGCCAAGATGGGGGCCATGGAAGAGGTGTGGCAAATGCTTCAATCAATATTTTTGATTATCAATATATATATAAAGTACTTGTGTACCAAAATTTATTTTTTTTTTCCAGATTTGCACACTCACATGAGACCTGTGCACTACAGTACCCCACTAAAAGCAGCATGCATGGCAGGGCAAGGGAGATACAGCACACTACAATCAAATAATGAAAAAAAAAATGGGAATGACTTGTCAAAATTGTGTGAGTCAGCCTGAATCTCAAGACAGTTGGTAAAACGTATTGAGTCAGATTCTTAGAGCATAATAATGCTAATATTAGATGGCTTCTTGAGTGATAAAGAATATATTGAATTCACTATATGAAAATATTGAATTCGCCAATATTATATTGGCTCATCAGATTTTTCATATAGCTCATCCAATATATTCTGGTATCACCCTTAAGCCATCCAATAATATTATATAAAACTTTGTAAATGTTTTTCGTGATATGCTTCCATATGGAGAGAAAACATGGAAAATTGAAGCATGATCGAGTCGCCCACCTTTAAGCATTAATAACAACTGTGTTTCGTCTGTAAACATGGTAAATGTGAACTAAAGCTAGCCCAGTGACAGCCTAGAATTTACAATTTTTTGTCCCCCTTGAAAAGCAGAGGGGGATTTTGCGATAGCGCACATGTCTGTATGTGTATGTATGTGTTCCAATTTGGTTAGGTTTTCGTTTTTCACGTGTCCTTCAAAAAGTTTAAGTCTTATGTACACCAGACTTAGAGTTAAGGTGCAATAGAGGTTCCTTCATGTGTGGATGATGTCAAAGGTCATTGACCAAGGTCAAAGGTCATCTGAGATCATGTTCCAGACTCCCATCTCGCCAGGGGGATGACGCAAGTTTACTTGCAGTATTTTATTTTCATGCAACCTCTTGAGAAATTTCATACACATCATAAATTTACCAGTAAATCTGATTACCAAGGTGAATTTGGGGACATCACAAACAATTTGGAATATCCCCATGCTTTTGTCTCCTAAAAATTGCAACAGCTGGAATCCTACAGTCTTGTTCGTAAGTTCTGGACCGTGTTAATAGTGGGGCTAGCCAGGGATATAGGCTGAATGCATTGTAAACTATAACTTTCTTTCCCCTCCCTGCCCTCCCAAGTCAGTGTTGTGAAATAAAACCATTAACAGCAATGTTTGTAAACCTGTTAGGGCCTGGTATCTTGAAATAGGTCGGCCTGACTGATACACACTTGGGCCAATTGTATCTGTTAGGTTTTTAATACTATGGGGACCATAACGATTCACAGGAATTGATTCACAGCCCCCGCACGCAAACAAAAGAAGTGACGTAGGATGTTACCTTGTTTATTGCAGCGAGATTGACCAAGTGTATTTTGCTTATGCACATTGAATTGCTCGGGTCCAGTACCAAATCTACACAGTGTTCCAACAATTATGCACAAGATGTAGCTATTTGTGCCATTGCTGGGAGGGGTGCAATGTGGAACCTTTTCCCATTTGTCCATTTAAGGAAAAAAAAAAAAAAAACCAAGTTTGTTTTTTTCTATGAACATGTTCTTATTAAACTTTAGTCATTTAGTGTGGTCCATGGGGGTTTTGACCCAGACAAAAATAGTAATTGAGCCCCCCTGATTTTTTGCACCAGATAAGCAGAAGCATCATACAACAACATATCCAAAATCCCATAAATCCCCCTTTGGGGAATTTTTTTATCCCGAGGCTGCCAAAATGGCCACCTCACATATAAATAGCTATATCTCAGCTTTAAAGTATATAGGTTGATGATTGTAGTGTTTGTGAATATGTTTTTGGGGTCAAAGGAATGTCATTTATGTACAAATCTAAATCACTGATGACTTCCTTCACGCCAAAATCCAAAATGGCAGCCATTGTTATTAATTAGCTCTATCTCAGCTTCTGGAAGTACCTAGGATGACGATTTTAATGTTTTTTTTTTTTTTTTTTTTAAAATAATAATTATAAGGTGTAATAATATAAATCATTGATGTTTTCCTTAAACTCAGAAATCTAAATGGCCACCAAAATGGCTACCAATTTACTGCCATTACATCTAATATCTATATTCTCATCATTCTGAAATAGATAAGAACATGATTTGTGTTTTAGAATCATAGGTTTTCAATTTTATATGTAAAATTTAAGTCATCCCCTCTGTGTTTTATTCATTCTGGAAGTTGAAGTGGCTGACACTTTTCAGCTGTATTAATTTGCAGTTATTGAAGTAGAAGGAATGTGCTCGAGCTGTGGGGAATCTTCCTGGCACTGAAGCACTGGTCGCACCGACAGAGAAAAGGTTGATCCTGGTCCGATGCGACACCATGACGCTAGTGAACTTACCTCAACACGAGGGAGGAGGGACAGGAGCCAGTCTCTGCAAGGAGAAAGTCAAGAGCTCATAGGAGTGTGCAAGGCAACGGGACATCGCTTTAATAGCGTTCCATGTGCCGGGGTGGAGAACGTCCTAGCGGACGCCCTCTCCCGAGAGGGCACGCACAAGTCAGGCGCCATCGAGGTAAGGGAGTTGTCAGTGATATGGCACCTCCTGCCGACAGTTTGCCGGTCAATATTCCAGAGGCTACAATGTCCCTACGTGAACTATTTCGCCTCCGTAGTTAATCACCAGCTTCCGGCGTCCTACTCATGGAGTCAAGATCCCAGGCCGTGGGTCAGGATGCAATGGTGGACGGGGATTGGTTGGGGATTATTGCACGATCCCCCCCCCCCCCAATTGCGATGTTGTGATACCCAGAGTCATCGAGAAGTAAAGCTCGGTCCGACAATTGCCTGATTCTGTTGGTGGCCCCATGTGGCCGGCGCAGCTGTGGTTCCCACGGCTTCTAGAGCTGTGTTGGGGACCCCGTTTGCATCCCTCAGGGCGGAGGATCCGATAAGCGGTCCTCCAGCCGACACGCCCGTCCCACGGCGCTATACCATTCCGCGTCTCAACCGACTTCTGGAGTTATTCCGCCAACAGTACCCTCAGACGGGCGTTGAATGAACAGGCGCCGCGCTCGCTGCTCAGGCAAGGCGGACGTCACACTCAGGAATCTTACGATTCTCGACTCCGCTGATTCTATAGATGGTGCGCCATTCGAGAGATCGATCAGCTGTCTGCGTCTGTAGGGCAGCATGGGGATTTCGTCACAAATTTTCCATGAGGTTTGGGAGTCAACGTCAGAGTGCTACGCACCGCGATAGGCACTCCATCAGGCTTCCAAAGAATGGCACAGTCGTTCTATAACCAGACCGATACTCACAAATCTGCTGACGGCAGTTTTCGGTTCGTCCTCTGGGTCGTTCAATCGTCGGAGTGCGCTCTGCGCTAGTGACTTAGTTTTAGGCGTATGAGGGACTTCGAGCTACTGGATAGGGTCAGTCTCTGGAATATCTTAGGAAGAACGGCCTTTCTACATGAGCAGTTCACTCCGGGAGACGGGGTCAGGGCGTTCCGAAAAAAGTTCAAAGCACTGGTCAATTGACAGAGGCTGACTTGCGGTAATAGATGGGTCGAAGGAATAGGTTTTCTCGCTAAGAATCAGACCTGTCTTCACACCACGCCCAGTGTTTCTCCCGGACTGGCCTTAGCTGCGGGACGGTCGAAGAAAGCCATAGGTGCCCGGTCAGGGCACTAAAATGGATACCTCAAGCTTACCGAAAGGCTCCGGAAGACAAAACAGCAGTTCATCTCCACGGCCCCACCATAATCAGCGAGAAAGGACACGTAGCCGCATGGGTTGCCTCGAACCCAACCGTGAATAAGCGCACACAGAAAACATCACGATCGGTTGGTCGGCTCATGGGCTAGGTCCCATGATCTACGCGCCACACACCTCCTGGGATTTTACAAAGGCTCCTCAATCCAGGCTATCATAGAAAATAGGATGGAGCTCCGCAACACACTTTCCAGAGAGTTATCTCCGAGACGTTCGGGTGCAGAAAGGAGATGTGCTACTGCAAGCAATGTGTGCTGATAAGAGTGAGTGCAATTCAAAGAGCTCGCGGTGAAGATCTCTCGAGTGCGAGAAAGGGGATACGACTAGCGTGGTGGCCAACCTCCGGAGGATGTGGTATAGAGGTGTCCATTGGGCCCAACCAGAACACAAAAACCTAATACCACATTAAAATTTCGTACCGACGAAAATTAGTCTGACGATTAAACAGGCACTAGTTTTGGGGAGGGGAAAAATTCACCGCCCATTAACCGTGCAAACCGTCATCGTCCGATCCCAAATTGTTTTCTCCAAATTGTGTAGAACAACAAACCTTCCTGAGACCCTTTCTTGTGGGTGGAAAAACATGGGAGGGTCGTAAGGTCGCGGAGGTTAGGTAGGTAAATGATCGCTAGGGTATCCCCCTCGACTCGTGAGAGGGGAAAATACACTCGGTCTCGAAAGCTACCCTCCGCGACCTGCTTTTGCACGTATCCCACTGGGAG
>JAMKCH010003011.1:0-49048 GCA_023653785.1 Ophioderma brevispina
AACTCAACTGTACATTATCAATTGTAAAATGAACTCAACTGTACATTAAAGTTGTAAATAACTCAACTGTACATTATGCAATTGTAAATGAATTCACTGCACATACACCAATTGTAAGTGAATTGCAACTTTACATTTGAGAGTTTGGTAAGGAAGTCAACTGTACATGCGAATTGTAAAGGAATTCAACTGTACATTCTACCATGGGTAACTTTATTTCACACTGTACAAAACGAAGTTGTGAATGAATTCATGTACATTATAAAAGTGCACAATGGTTTCATTTGTACATTAAAAAGAATTCTTAACCTGGGCAAAAACAGCTGAAATGGCAGCAACAGGTGCAGGATCAAAATGAGGTCATTGGTCAAGGTCATCCAGAGGTAAAATGTTTCCATGTTTATGTCCCCATTTTTAAATTGCCATTGTCAGATGACCTAACTTTATGCATTCTAGGGAACACTATTTTTAATTATGAGGCATGAGACAGAATCTCAAAATGAAAACAATGCAGCCAAAAAAGTTTCAATTATCAAATTTTGAATTTGAGTTATCTTTGTAACTAACCTAAACTCACCTTTTATTATTACTTTTTCCTAATCTCCAGTTCACTCTAACTAACATCCAACCCGACTAGCAGTCCTATTTTTAACCTTTATTACACTCGTTCATCAACCAACCTACGTGTGTATGACTTCATAGATAGGAAACTCCTGATTTCCGCTAAGTGCACTGGTTCCAATACATTCGTTTCACAAACATTTACGACACATGAATATTCTAAAGAGGATTGTTATGCCATATGCATTCTGATAAGGAAATTGTACCTTAAAGGTGCAACGATAGATTTTGATGCACCCAAATATTGTTCATAATAGTAATATTTCAATTAGATTAGACACTCAATAGTTTATGCCTTGTATTTCGCTACAGAATGTTCAAAAAGAGAAAAACAAAGCGTTTGGATTTGCTGTATTTCAATGAAAACATAGGCTGAATTTCGTAGTTGCCCTATACGAAATTAAAATTTTCACAAATTTTTGAAAAAAACATTTTCTCGGCGTATCCTTTCAATGGGGATATTTTTGATGGAAAGCTTTACATCAGGGCCAAAAAAAAGAAAAATATTTTTGATTTTTTAAGGGACACCCGATATGTGAAGTCTCTCGTTGACACACCTTTAACCTCAATTTGATTGGTTTTTTCAATAGTTTATAAAGTAGTCCCATCATAGACATATGGTAAACGATTAAAAGGCACATATTAATGTCATATAGAATGTATATTTTGGACATATGTTCCTGAGGCTAGATAATGTTATATCATAATATAATATACTGTTCTTATGCTATCTGCCAGAAGCGATGAACACCTTTCGAACCTACACCTATAGATGATATCTATCGCTTCCTCTACCAACTCAGACATTGATAACTCAGTTTTTTAGAGCACCGAGCTGGTAATACGGAGGTCGCCGGTTTTCGAAACTCCAATCCTACCAGCGCACATGTGGGTCTTTTCAACACTTGTGTGCACTGGCTATCTCCAGGGAAAGATTACTAATATTCCTAGAAGAGTTAGTTCAATTTTTCACACAACTGAAAACTACTATTTCACTTTTATAATTTTTTTTAAACAAACAGAAATAAATAATATTACCAAACAGTAGACGATTTTTCCTTCCAATAAGGTTGTTACGTTTATCTCATTGCATTAATGCGGGTCCTTGATTGTCACAAGCTCCTGCAAAGTGCGCCTCCGTCTCTTGGATCACAACCGTGAAAATATTCTCCCACAAAAATAATAGTTCATCAGCCAGCACCTTAGTAGTTCTTTAAATGTCACTTCCCCCAACCAAACCCAGCCAATGCCACACACCGAGCAACTCACAGTTACCATTCACTCGATCATTCAATACCTCCTTTATCCTCTGTCTAACCATGCCATACGAGTTGATTTGGCTGCTAGCTTAGTTTCTCCAAATCAAATTTACTTGGTGGAATTCCAGTGTTAGCATGGAGGACAAAATCTGCTATGGCATGGCAGGCCGGTCCTATGGCACATTGTGCCGGTGTTGGGCGATTCTGGTGTACTGGATTTTACTATTAAATTTGTTATACAAGTATGATTATTTTACTTTTTATAGAAAGGATAGTTCATTCAGTCCCTTGTATTTGTAAGCTACCAGTAAGCCACTCGCCAATCAGTAAGCCCCATATACACAATTAGAACTCCTCATTACAGGTGCCATCATGACTCCCCACAGGTGTCAACACTACTTGAGTACCTCTAGTATTAAGGCACCATTAGGGGTAATTGTGGCCCAATTCCATAATTGTTCCACTATCCTGATGCTACCCTAGCTACACTTTGGCTAAGGGCATCAAGAAGTTTACAATTAGTAAGAACTTAGGGATCATCTCCAAAATCTAAGTTTAATTCTTCTATGCATAGAGAGAATAGAGCCAGGTTTTTACGAATTGATGAATTGGGTCTTTGCAGTAAGAATTTGCAAATTCTCAAGAGCGAATATTCCTGTTCATTCATCATGCTCTATTAAGAGCTTGTCACAAATATTGCAAAATATGCATATCGCTTAACTTGTAAGCTGCAGCTATAAGGCTTGCATGCTATAACACTGAAGGCACTCCAGAGCAAACCCTAGTGAAACAATAACACACTCTAATTCACTCTTTACATGATTTCACTATTTGCAGTGGCGTACCGACCGGGAGAGGGGGGGTGCAGGGGGGAAGTTGTCCCCTCTGGCTTGAAAAAGCGGGACGATATGGACCAAAATATGCATTTTCACCCCTCTTTTTCGGGCAATTTTGACCAATTTCAGCCGAAATTTGGGCAAAATTAAAGCAAATTTTGCGATTTTTGCGCGCTACGCCCATATTTCGTCAAATTCTGACTTAATTGCAGCAATTCCCCGGGACGACATACAAATTTTCCCCCTCTGATGGGACGACTTGCAAATTTTGCCCCCTCTGAATCAACTGCCTCGGTACGCCACTGACCATTTGTGGGGAGAGCCTCAAACTAGCAGCAATACGAATGGGAACACGTACACAGGTTCGACCTTCTCCCCACACAAAACCTGGAATGACCTTGCAAGAGTAAAATGCATTGTTATATAACACCCTCGTTTATTCCAATGCTCTACCTGCAACTGACGAACCATACTGAGGATGTACTGGCTGATAAGGTTCCCGCTAGAGGATTTTGGCATATAGCAACAAAATTTTAACTGACTTAATAAATTCAGATGAGTAACAAATGTGTTTCCAACCTCAAAAGCAAATTATAACCATATTTCTGCTAAATGCGTATTCAAAATGCTTTCTTGTGGGAAAACCAATTCACAATATTAAAGCAATATTAGCACATTTTTTTGAAGGGCGCCCCCAATTTTTCCAAATTGGAGATTTTTACACGGTTTCAATTGGCAAATGGCTAGTAACTATACCTGTGATTGATTAACACTCGAAAATTGTATCTATGTCCCAAACGAAGGATTTTGTACTAGAATAATTGATTAATCGGGGATCCCCGATTAATAAATCAACGGCTGCTGGAAACGGCCTTCCAATGTGAAATAGCCGGGAAATAGCGCCATGTACGTGTCTACGCTCATTCATTAGTTGTTTTAATAGTTCGGGCAAGTCAAGTTAGAGGTTATTTTCTCGAGGTGGCACTATTTCATCATGGACGGACATAAACGTAGCATTTCCAGCTCTGCCGTTAAGTCCAATCTGGGATCCCAATTCTAATTACAAAATCGCTTATTTTGTGATAAATACGCATTTTTTAGCATTCTCGTTCGCAGGTATAGTTTCCTAGACAACTACCAACGTAACTGTGCAAAAATATCAAATTTTGAAAATTGGGGGCGCTCTTCAAAAAATCTGCCAATATTGCTTTAAATAAGATATGATACCGCGAAAGTTTCACCAAAGGCGCAGAAGAAATCAGGAAATCTTACGCACCATGCATTTGGAAACTGATAAGCCCTGATTAGTAGCACTACAAACATTTGGTAGGCTGATCTCAGACCACAAAATATTCCACTGGACCAGATAATTCTGAACATTTGGAAATTATGGGGTCCAGTGGACTTCAAGTTAAAAACCTAAGTGGGAACCCTGGCCTGGCTGATATTGCGATGATCTATTGATCACTCCCTAACAATATGATACGTATTAATATTTGAGCTTGCCGCTTCGGACGACTTGCTGCATGGTATATAATACATGTGTAGGCCTTCTCTGCTGAATTATTGCCATTTCCCATAAATGTTTATTCCCTGGTACAATGTGAGGCGACATTACCTTAAACTCACAGGGGGGTTCTCAATAGGCGGCTCGTGGGCCAAATCCGGCCCGCCAACCACTGATTTTTGGCCCTCAGTTTGCTCTAAAATATACAGGGAAACATAAGAAAATCAGATGTATTTGGCCCTTCAAATATATTCAAATATCTTCAAATATTCTCTGGCCCTTCAGCTAATATAATTGAGAACCCCTGCCTTATGTCATTTCTAAACCATATTGCATTGTGTCATATAATGCATGCCTCATATAAAATCCTCCACCCCCCCCCCTCACCTCACCATTTTCCCTAAATCTTCACCCAACCAGTCAATATATCTGCGCATTCATATAAGCCAGGTATATCCACAGTCAATATGGTTATGATTAAAAGCAATATTTTGGGCTTATCAACAGTTTAATTTTGGCCCATGCCCAGGGTGGGCCATAAATAAATTTGGGTGGGGTTGTCAACGATGAAATAGCCACGGCAAGCCCTTGCAATGATGGAACTTTCCTGTGTTTATTAACAGCAGGTAGGTGTCAAGTTCTCACATTCATCCTTTCAAGACTACACTTCCAGTAGTTCGTTGAACGTCATAGGTACCTGGGAATCATTTTATTAGAAAAAGTTAATATAGGATGGTGCCCGAAGAGAAGCTCTCATTAGCTTCCTTCCCACACTGCATTGCCTTTCCTTGGAGTTTTTGTACTGTTTGTCATGTGAATCGTTAGAGATGAACACTCTTAAAATGCAAGTTTGTGTCAATCATGTCATCTAGCCATGTTTCATCACTAACGATTCACATTATTACCTGTAACAAAAACTCCATTGGGAGCTATTGAAATCTTCTCTTGGTGCCCGGTATCAACACTTCCATGTGCATTTTATCACTAGTAACGAGGTAATGATATGACATACATCTGTATAACACATTGGCAATTGCATAGCGTGAACTAAATCACCTTTCATGTATTTTGCAAGTTTTGAGGTAGTCAGGATGGGCCTGTTCTTAGTCATTTCTTGGACAACAACCCCGGGACAACAACAACTTACTCCTTATTCCAGGTGTAAATTGAGGCTCTGCAACACCAAACAAACTCTAGTGAAACAGCACACATCACCCTATGGCTTGTGATACATACAACGTACCATGACTTACACAATCAGTAGAAGTTGACCATAATGTAACTGGACCAGAACAAAGTTCATGACTATTTTGCATTGATCTCGGACAATGGTCATTAAAAGATAGTATCACATCCAAGGTTGACCGACAGAAGGACTTAACTTGCTTTGTTGGCCATTTTGAGATTTTGGCACCAAATAATCTCTATCAAATCACCCCCACATATTCTTAAAAACAACGACTTCCTGTTGTATAGAAAGCACAAGTTCTACACTTTCCACATCTCAAAGAATCAAGGGCTAAATACAGTACTATCATTTATTTATCAGGAAGAGTCAAAATTTAAAATTGCAGGAATATCTTAAAGTGAAGGATAAGTTTGTAAATTCTCATAAGTTACTTTGTCCTACTGAAGAATCGACAGAAGGGAAGAAAACGGCAGTTTTTCCAAGATAAAAATTGCCATTCCATTTACTGGTTGTGTAAGTGTCCGAACGGACAGTATACAAAAATATCTGATTTTGTCCCTTGTTATTAGGTTTCTTCTGGGCTTATCATTTTTCAGGGTATGTTAGGATACATGTACTTGTTACAGAATGCAAAAAATCTTGATTTTTGACAATTTTTTCAATTTTCTGATCTAGCAAATACCTGATAGTGCCTTTTAAACACTCTGGCCTTCTGTTTCTAAAACCTCAGTATTTGGTTGAAATCAGATCAACTCTCTATTATCTCACATGTCAATCATCATATGAGTGCAAAAAAATCCTAGCTGCCAGGTATCATTTTATTACATATTACATTTCATTTTGAACCTGAAAAACTTGTCAAATGTCTACTTTACAAGCTGGTGAACAACTGCAAATTCCTTGATCAACAGTTACCAGAAAACCAACTCAAGTATTGACAGAAAAGTTTTGGATCTAAATGGGGATAGCCTAGAGTACTGCTTTAAAATTTTTGACCCCAATTACGGTAAGTTCTGGGATGAAGGCTCCTAGCGATGGGCATGGCCCTGTAGAATTTTCCCTGTCCGCTCCAGGGGAGGACCATTGGGGAATGGATTACATTTTTAGTAGGGGCTTGTGCCCACCTACAATATATCTAAGTTTGGTACTCTAGCTCATCTTGAAAAAAGTTATGGCAAAATGTTTACCTTTTTGTGCCAGACACCATACAGTCCAACCTCGTTTATCCGGGCACCATTTATCCGGATCCTCCTTCTATTATCCGCGAGTCCGGCAACTGGCGGCCGATTGCGCGCCTGCATGTGTGTATTTTTTCTATTTTTTTCTTTATTCTTTTTCGTTAACCACCTATTTTTCTCCGTTGAACTTGTATACGATCCTATATAAATGACTTACCTAGAAAGAAATGGCTTTCCAATCCTTTAATTGGTTCGTTTTCTTTGGACGTTTCTCGCTACACAACAAAGGTCAATCGGACTATATCCCTCAAAAATCATAATCATAACTGTGCCACCATGACCGTGATAAAACTGCGCAATCAAAAACTTTTCAGCCCGAAACAAACGGCCCGATGGCACCTAATTTTCTTTCTACGCGGATCATTAACCGTAAAAAACACCTTACACAACACTGAAAGTGCCATCTAAGACACTATAAATGGACCGATATTAGCATCATAAATCAAAAAAACGGATAATGTAAAAAGTCAATAATAACACGTACAGACTTTTTCATACCCAACAATTTTTGAATTAAATTTCTTCTACGTGCGACTCATATCTAGAAACACCTTTCCAAACCGGAGTCAATTAGCTCAAACTTGATCGGCTATCGGCTATTCCACTCCAAATTATGCACATCTTGCAGCTTTCGCAACACGAGCCGTAGGGCTGGAATTTCTTGTTTTTTAACGGGGATTTAGATCCTTATTCATGATTTAAAATCTGTTCTCTTGTGCTGGAACTTGTTACGATGCCGTTTAAATTGTCATTCGGTTGAACATCACCTCGGCGCTATTAATTCAACCAGGTGAGGAACTTTGACAGACGATCGATCCAGGTAGATATGCAATTAGATACTAGCAAAAATTGAAATAAACAGCAAAAACAATGTGGTATAATTTTCCTGTTTTAATTTCTCACACTATTTCCATTTCATATCTTCATACCCTTACATTTGTTACAGTTTGTTTACAGCAATGTATAATAACCCCAAAACTGTCACACTTAATCCCCACTGAACTTCACTGTTTAGCCTGTGTTTCAGCATCAATCGCATATCCTGCCAAATCGCATATCCGGTATGAGCGCCGGTCCCGAGTTGTCAGGATAAACAAGGTTGGACTGTCCATTACCATCCTTACACACTACGTACACCAGACATGCATTTCATAGCGGAGTTGCTACGCAATCCGTCCAAAAAAGAGACTTGTATATGGTTATATTCAATAGAAAACAGGCTGGATTTGGTTGTTCCTATCGGAATTATAAAATTCACAATTTGGTATCAAGAAACAACGTTCTAGCTTAATCCTTTCAGATGGGGATATTTTGGAGAGAAAGCTTTACTACACCAGGCAAAATCAGAATTTTCATATTTTTAGGACACCTGTCATTTGAAATCTCTTGTTGCACCTTTAAAGGGGCATTTCGTGATCCACGGCTTGTCCCACGGACTTCTAACCTGAAAAAAAAGTTGAGATTTTTATAATCTGAGCAACCAAACTACATGTATCTCTGCTCTGTTGTATTCATTGTCACATTTACAAGTCAAGATAGAAAACAAGAGGTTATGGAGGTCACCCGTTTTGCTTTTTTTTAACTCAAGGGCAACTGCAACCTGCAGAGAGCAAGCATTTATTAAACGGTGAGACACAATGGGGCGAAGGAGGTGAGATGGGAATGTTATTAGTGTCATAAGAGCCACATTACATGACTTGGCTGCTAACGGGACATTGAAGACTACCACTATAAAGTGTTGATACAATAGATACCACATAATTGCCCTGATTCAAGTCAAGGTTTCCTGATCCAGTGCCTTTAGAGTGCCATTCCTTCATGGATAGGGTTGGTTATATTCAGAATTTTTAATATGCAGATATTCTCAACAGATATGAATGGTAAAATACGCTGGTGCTTTCAATGATGTACGGAACAAGGTGCACAGTATTTTTGTACAGTAAAATTGAATTCAATGATGTTGGCCTTTAGCTTTGTATCATTTTTCATAGATTGAAGTGGTGGTCTTCAATAGGTGAACATACTGGCAAATTTAAAATGATGAATGATGGACCAATTTAGCAGGTAATTTTCATACCAAAATAATTATCTTGATGGCTATAAAATAGCATGTAACACAGGTAGTAGGTGTTAAATGCAATCTTAAAAATTGGTTCTGGTATTCTATGAATACTGTTACTTTGAATAAACTTTTATGATTGGAATAGATGAAAATGGTTGTTGAAAAGCAGTAATTATAAGAGGTCAGAATAGTTACCAAACAGGAACAGAACAGAACAGAAGGAACATTTGTACTTACAGGATCCTTACCAAGTGGCTCTGGATCATGGTCTAAAGGATTCACATGTTGGGGTGTTTTTTTTATTAAAGGTGCTTGTTCCGATTTATGTGTATTGTGTCTCTACTGATTATGAGAGCCTGGGGAGAGCTGGAACTTGCAAATACACCCCATCAAGTACCGTGGGAAACATTCTTGCGGTTTTGATGGTAGATGCATTTAATGGCGATGTTGCAAAGCCCCTAGTTCAATAACTGTGCTTAATGATGGTTAACCACTAAAATGGGTGTTTTTTTTGTTGATATCTTGGGATGGAAATGGGATTTGAGGGCTCAAATTTCAGGACGACAATGAGAATTATACGGCCTTTCGTTGATATCAAAATCGATACTACTTCCGGGTAAAATCAAGGGGGTCCAAAGACGATCGGAACACGCAACCTTAAAATGGACAGATTTATGAGGATACAAAAATTTCTCTAAATTTGCATTTAATGCTTAATTAATGTTAATTAAAAAAAAAAAAAAAAAAAAAAAAAAGTAAGGTTTTTGTAAACGGTTGCTCTCCTGGCATACAAAGCATGGTAATTTTCTGTTGTGCATTTCAATGTTAGTAATGTTTGCTGGTCTGTTTGGACATTCAGCACATTGTTGAAACATTTTCACAACTTTATGGGGAGATTGTGGGAAAATGCCCAATCTTAGAAGCAAAAGGACATCAGGGAAACCAGAAAAAAGCGGGGAGAGTTATGTTTTAGTTATAACAAAATCACATGAAAAAACACCAAAAGGGAGCTCCTAAAAGGAATCAAAACCTGGGACCTCAAGCAGGAAAAAGAAATGGTGGGCAAGATCACTACACCACCTAGCCTAATTCCGTGCTGTATGAGTCCATGCTCCATTACAAAGGTACCACACACAAACACATACATAAATTATGTTGTACAGAAACATAGTACCACAAGCACCACCTTTTATTCACTCCCCAAATTTCTAGTCCTGTTCCCGCAACCCTAAATTATGCCATATATGTCCTCTTTAATATACTTTTGACTTTGACTACTGTGCAAATTCTACAGAGGCAGCCCACATTCCACTAAATATGTACCCTAAACATAACACAGTCTTTCCAACAGACAATACAAACAGGAGTTCGAGAGGTTGATTTCCAGTTCATCCCTACATAGCCCCATAGGCTTGAGGTCTCTCAGGTGGAAAAAATTCCACATTGATGCTGTCTTAAGCCCTCCTCAAAGAAAGCAATGTACACTACCTGTACAACTTGCATTGGTAGCCTTGTAATAAGGATGACATGGGTAACCCTTTCATCTGGATTTTCACGGTTTTTTGATTATTTTTTGGCTAAATTTTCACGTACTTAACTGTACAAGCGAATACAAGACCTGTTGAAAATTACTGCTGTATCATTTACATATAGGCCGCCAATTGTTTGTTGATTCTAAGGCTGTTTTTCTTTTGAGTAACTCTGAAAGTGTAATGTACTGGTTGAAAATTATCATCGCTGGTCATACAAGAGGAGTTAGGCCGCTAGTGAGTTCATCCACCATGCATTTTCTTCAAATACAATTTTGCAACTGTTGTCACTGAATTTAGAGTGACAAAAGTACTGCATGATGGGTTGAAGTATGATCATTTAGCTATTTTGTCACTATAAACTCATGTTACAACCATTGCAAAAATTGTAACATTGAAGAATGCATGTGGGAAGAACACTCTACCTCCTCTGATCCAACCATGATCCATGAGAAATTTATCACTTTTCACCACACAAATTCATTGTGTTATAAGAAAAAAGGTCACATCAGTGTAGGACTAACCCCTGTTTAAACCACGGTTTAAAGTTAATTATCACCCTTGAGATTACCTGTTCCTAGCCTAAAATAGTACGGTACCTTGGACAATTTCATACTGTTGGTTAAAACTTTTGAAACTTTTGTATGCAAATAATATTTATCCAGTATTAGGATCTGAACAGAAGGGTAATGACCCTTACAGTCGAGGGAACTTATTTGAGAGGGAAATGCAAGCTAAAGAATAAAATGCTTTAACAATCTAGTGTGAGCTACCCCATGTATATTTCTGAAGTGAAGTTTTCCACACCCTTTTGTCAAACCTTATCAATGTTGGGTGCAGCAAAGGGTCGCCATCCTTTATCCGTTTTGTCGCTCAAATTCAACCAAATTTTGCTGAATACAAATTGCTCAATCTTACCAACTTTTGTCAACTGAACCAAAAATGTTAAATTCTGTAACTGTGTTTAAAAGTATCATAAAACATTTAGCTCCGATAATGGCATGGGCCTTTTTTTTTCGGTAGTAAATTAATCCATATTCTGTTTCATGGCGACCTAACTCAAAGTAAATGTTAATGAGCTAGTATTGTTTTGCCGGCCCACAGACCACCGTGTTGTACATTTGTTCGTTTATAAAAATCATAATTTCTTGCAAAAGGAGTATCTATGCATGCAAGATTGGGCACACGGAAAATAATTAAGTCAAAGTGCAAGATAGTATAAGAAATCTCAATTTTTGAGGCAAAAAATGCTTTGGAGCACCAAATACCCTTTTAAAAAAAACATACATCCAATTTTTAAAATGACAGCGAGCCCAGAAAATGGGTATCGAATCTAGCTAGATTTACGGCATTCTTCACACAAATCCCATACATGTTTTAGTCAACTTTTCACACAACCAGTAATGTTGATGATGATGATGCACACACTGATAAATAATCAATGAAATGGAAATGCGTCGTAATTTGTGCAGTTCACAGATTTATGGCAATAGTGTTACCTGTGTGAATGGGTGGTCTTCTAGCTCATAAACAGTCATGACAATCTTTGGTGGGAAAAACAATATTGAATTACTTGACTATTTTTTTTCACTGAAATTGTGATTACAAAAAGGAGTTAATTTATTGAAGTAACAGTTACATGTACATTTCTGATTTTAGTGCATTCATTTTGTTCATCTTTAAAAAGGAAGCCTCCAAAATTTCATTTTTGTTAATTCTTACAACAAAACATGCAAATAATTTCATTTTTCTCAATGCTTGGAAAAAAACACTCCATCCAAAATTTCATTTTTGTTCATCTTGGAAATAACAAACAAATCCACAATTTTATTTTTGGTATTCCTTAAAAAAACTCTGTCCAAAATTTTAATCTTGTCATCCTTATGACTTTCGAGCTCATATATTCAAAGAATATCTGAGGACTGCCAAGCAGAAATATGCAAAATGAGCTAATTAATATGCATGTTCCTGTCAAACATTGCATTAGTTATACTTGTGTCCAATACTACCCACATACCATGTAAGTTCATCAAAATTGGATTTGCATTCTGTTCAAGATTCATTTTTGTAAAAACGTTGATGATGAGAGAAAAAATACATCATTACATTACAGCGCGACCGAAAGCAAGTGTGGCCTTTCAGCTAAGCTGGTGGACCCAAAAAAACAACACATGTAGCCCATTTCAAGATGATTCAGGTGCATGTTCCTATTTAAGGAAACCACAAATACAAGGATCAAACAAAAAATAGTCATTTCACATTTTTAAAATGCAATTTAATGCAAGTTGTATGTTCATGGTCATCTTATCCTTTTTGTTACTTAAACAAAATTGACTCAGTCACAAGGGAATCCTTCACAGTCAATTGCGAGTAGCAGGATTTATCGGCAAAATCTCGGTTTTGCATTTGACATCATCTCAATTTATTCACAGAACTCTGTATTTTGTCCTCTCACTACGGTCAGTCTGGTACGGGGTGGCATGCGATTTCGTTTAGTGGCCAGTGTTATTCCGACGCACTCGCGGGTCAGATCAATGTTTATCTTGAGCAAAAGTGTCAGTTTGATATTGGTCAATGTGTTTTTTATCATCACCAAACAAGTTCAACAGGGGACAAGGAACAAGCACTCTACAAATTACAAGTATGTGTTGCAGTCTTGTTTTTTGTCATGTTCATGTCAAGAAAAACTTTAACATTTTGAGCTTATGTGAAAACGATAAGTCCAACTGGAATCAAATGAATCATAGATACAAACATGGGACATCCCTAATGTTAATTAGGTCAAAGGTAGAATTTATAAGGTCGAACACACATCTGAGTCAAGTTGACAGACTGAAACGGGTGATTGGGCTCATTTAAAAGTCCAGTCCAGACGTCCAAATTTAGATCATTAGGTGCAAAATGGCAAAGTGGTCCTGCCAGATATGATGGCAGCCCACAAAAAAAACCTTAAAAAAATCCCAAACATGTATAGTATCTGCATTAACTAAGGTGTGCACGGACATGTACAAAAGTCACAAAGCCAGCCAATATCCAGGGGTCCCCAGTAAAGTGCCTCAGGATCAATACAGTTTTTACTAACAACAAGTTGGACCACATCCCACTACAGCCCAGCATATCGAAGAAGCCGATCCACGGAACAAGTCGGCAGATGGGAGCTCTGGTTAATAAGCCCCCGCCGACGGCTTTCCTTATGATCAACTGGGAAATTTTTTGACTTTTGCACTCATAAAATGTTTGGACCTCCGGGCCATTTTTGCTTTAGTGAGAGAAGAGGAGGTAGTGACCGAGAACGAGGCCATAGCGGTATTTCATTTCACCCAATTGCTAAAGAAGCATAGAGATAATCGTGATGAGGAGTGGTGTAGGAGGATGGTTATTATAATGCATGTATTTGTTGAAATTATCAATATTCGACGTTTAAAGTTGTGAATACCTTGAACTTGTGGATTCAATTATGCCAAAATTAAAGCAGCATGGCACTTTTCACAAACATATGATAAGTCTAGGCCATTGGAAGAATAGAGATATGTTTACACATAAAATAACCTACCCAAAAGCAGAGAGGGGCACTAAGGACTAGAGGCTTAAAGACATCCAGTAATCAGTAGCTAACTTATGTTTGCCGCTAAAACTTTAATCAACAAAAATGTTGGTCTAAGTTACATGAAATCATAGACTCGTACTCATGATATCAAAACCACCAAAGGTCACAGACCGGTCAAACAAGGCGCATTTTTTGGGGCCGTGAGAATCCCTCTCAAGCGTGTGTTTCTGTGTACCGCCTTCCGACCGTCTGCTGAATTAAGTTGCAGCGACATTCATTATAATGTTATGTTGACCAATAAGCGCGCTGATGTGGCGTCTACTAATTTCAGTGAGGGCTAATGCATATCAAAAACCTTTATACCATGTAAAAATATCAATTTTGAAAAATCTAGAGGGTGCATATTTTCAAATGTGCCAGTGTGCTCTTTAAGATTGCGCGATTCCATCGTAAATTAACAAAAAATTGACTCACACTCTCCATCATATGCAAGCTTTCGAATTCACCTTGCTTAACCCCAAGAGCAATCAGTCATCAGGACATGTGTTTGATTGGCTAATTATATCCTACAGTGTCTGATCGGTCTAATTATATCATCACAGTGTTCATGATTGGCTAATTATATCTACAGTGGTTCTGCTTGGCTAATTAATCATGCATTCATAACCAGTTAAAATGCGGCTGCAAAATACTGTTAAAGTGGAAATGTTCGCGCTACATTAATTTAAGCGAAATTCTGAGCTAGACGCGAAATTTAAAAAACCAGAGAAAATGTTTATTTTGGTGTAGTGTGTAGGATAGCTGAAAAGGAGGGAATTTAAAAACAAGCAAAAATGTTAAAAATTCGCTGAAACGCGAAAAAATTACACGCGCGAAAATATCCACTTTTACAGTAGTTAAGCTCTAGTGTCTCTCAACTATAGGAAGAACTGGGAGAAAAGAGTCGTGAGGCAATGTAATATAAAGAGTGTGAAAGGGAGTACAGGGCGGAGAGGAGACACGGAAAAGTAGGAGGGGCCGCTTCCCCATTTTACCTGTGATTGCATCAAAAAAAATCAAATACAAACACCAATATGCAAGCAAAATGAAGTTTGGGGAATGGATAGAACTGCATAAATATTGTGCAAAATTCTGCAATTTTTTTCTCAACTCATGTGTTTGTATACTTTTTTTTGAACGGGGAGCAGTTTTGATATGTTCAGAAGCATCCCCTCTCCACCCCTGTGCTGCAAACCACGACATGTAAGAAATATTGGTGAGTGGAGGTCCAAAACATAGACTGTGCTCATGTGTGCAATATTGGCTGTTTTGACCTAAAGGTACATTCATATATGCACTTGACTCATCATAATAAGTCACATGACATGAGCAAATAATGAAACAAATTACACTGAACTAGTAGATTTTAAAGGTGCAATGTAGGAAATTTTGAGGCAATCCCAAATCTTGTGCATACATTTTATAGTTAATTTCATATAGAAAACCTTAAATAGATTTCTACTTTGTATTTATTTGGCTACAGAAATGTCTTAAGAGAGAGAGAGAGAAAAAAGAGGGAGGCGATGTTGATTTTCCTTATATTTCAATATAAAAAACATAGGCTGAATTTCGTATTTGCTCCTATAATAAAATTAAGAAATTTTCACAATTTTTGTACCAAGAAACTTTCTCAGCTTAATCCTTTCCGATGGGGTACATGTTTTTTGACTGGAAAGCTTTACAGCAGGTAGAAATCAAGTATTTTTGTTTTTTTAGGGACAAAAAGACACCTGATAATGTGCAATTCCCTCGTTCACTTTAAGAATTAACCAATACCTATGACAATATACAAAGCACATAAAATACAAGCATACATAAGATGACTCTACACAACAATTATTGGGTATTAACCTTCTTTTAAATAAAACCCAGTCTTTAAATATGGAAGGCAAAGTTGAACTCTAATTGCTCTCGGTCGATCGCGCAATAACTTTATTCTATAATAATAATAATTTGATATTTTTAACGCGCCGGCGGACGCGACATCTCCCCGTAAACGTGCTCAAGGCGTCTGTGCGTCAGCCATGAAAGGTGCGACAGGCACATCAGAGAAACCGTGATACCGGAACAGATTTAAGCCAAGAACTCAGATTTTAGAAGCGATGTAGGAAACGGAGTACCCGGAGAAAACCTGCGGAACGAGTATGGATCGAGAAACGCAAATTCACATAAAGCGAAAACGAGCCCCTACCGGGAATCGAACCGAGACCTCATTGGTGAAGAGGCAATGGAAGATACGCTACGCAACCCGTTCCCCCTAAATGGCTGTACATGTAGTTGTTTATAAACCTGTACATAAAAATGCCACTTTCCTCAAGCCTCAAGCCGTCTTGAGATGCACCCAAAATCTAAGGGCTGTTGAAATGGAGCCGTTTGTCGTGATATTTGGTTTTGGGATGTGATCTGGGAAAACCCGCCAGCAGGCGTACAGGACAGTTTTTGAAAAAATAAAGAAAATTAAGAAGCTTAAAATCTGTATAAATTGTCCCTTTATTTTTTGCAGATTGTATAAGGCATAACTTGTTGTGTGCGTATCAAAGAAGAAAGAGTAAAACGTTATGGAAACTTAATATTCTCAAAAACTCTGCACTCTGCAGATGATATAAAAACTCACAATATAAATTTCCCACCATGTGGCGGGTTTTTTCCTAGATTGCATCACATATAATCTGATTTGCATTTTTCCCCAAATGTAGAAATAATTCACTAAAAATCGTCCTTGCTTTTCTTTCCCAATTATTTGCAATCATTTCTTTTCTTTTCCTCCACCTTTCATTTCTTCTGACAATCTCATTTCTACCTATTCTCTAACCTGCACAGGTGTATGTCAGGGTAGTTTGCCAAGTTTTGGAGTAATAAGTGGCAATTTTTTTTAAACAACTTTTATACATTTTGAGTAAAAGCCATAACAGGCCACATCTATAATTACCATATATTTGAGCAAATTTGTTGAATTTCTACAAAAATAAAATTTAGCAGAGTTTACATGTATATTAGGACAAGTAAAAACAATAACATGTTTTTATGTTCATGCCCATGCTGATTTTGGAAGTTGTCCTTTTTTTTGTTTAGTTTGCATTTTAAAAATGCTTAAAAGAGTACAAACAATGGTTTTTTTACAAGTGCACTAACTTGATGTGATCATGATGATGATAAAAACAACATGTATACATGATAACCATTTTAATAAACTAACTTTAATAACAATGTAATTCACATAAGGTCTTGGCAGCCATTTTAAATTTCCCATGCAGCCCTTTAAAAATACTGGCAGCCATGTTGAAATACAAAAAAATCATAAAATAACAAATTAAATAAAATCCTCCCCGCTTGTTTTCATAGTGCTCTTGTTTACAACCTTGTGCTTTATTCTGTAATAATGCCTAACTTGGTGGATACTAAGTATAGTAGGCAGTGTTTCTAGAGCAACCTAACAGATCCCTTAAACGAAAAAATCTTTTCACATTCAACCTTAATCCTAGAGTTTGAGCAAAGCCAACAAGAAATGAATTAAATGCATGTATCTCATGTTCAGCATGAACACAGCATTTTAATGTCAAAATAACACGTGTGACGAACACTATTGCCTTCAATCATGATTGGAAACATGAATAACATTATAAACAAGGTGTTGGCTGTAATATGTAGGCCTATAGGTTTTATGCAACTACAATGCAAATTTATGGGTGGGGGAGGGGTAAATACAAAACCTTTACTTGAATCTTTCCAAGAGTTATCCTCTACTAAAATACATGAATTGTCATGGTGGGCCCATGCCAACAGTTTAACACCCCATGGTTACACCACTACCTCTAGCTAACCCTTTCATACAGTATTTTCCTGATTGGCTAATTACATAAATGTGTTGTCTCTTCAATAACAGTTGAAATGCAGCTTACAAATATTTAAGCTTCTAGCCCTCTTCACTTCAGCCTACCACCATGGCTTAACCAGCGGGGAATGGGGAGAGTGCCCCCACTCGAACCGTTGGCCCCTACCGCACCTGCCAGACCCCGCAAAATAACTTAGACCTTTTTGATATGTCCTTGAGAAGGACCCAAATTCACCCACTCAGGAAATGCCTCAGCACCCCTCCCCCCCCCCCCCCCATTTACAAAGGTCTGGTTTTGCCACTTCCCCCCATAGCTAACATACTTTGTTGTAGTACCTTGTAAGGTGACCAATATAATGTTTGCTGATTGCCGTCAAAATATCCTTAAGAAGCTGCAGTTTGAACAATCTGCAAGGTAGTCTTCACGTAATACCTAAACCATAGTACGATATCATATCTCTGAACACTGTCTGTTTTCTTTTTGTGATTTTTCATTTGGAAAAAATAACTGAAAAAAGACCAATTCTCAGACCTCTACAGAATCTTATTCTGTAAAGTCCAGTCTACATGTATGTAAGTCTCGGCCATGAAGTTTTGATAAAATTATACAAATACCACAAACTGTTGTATCACTAGAAAGAGGATATTTTATTTTAAATACTCAACATCCTGCAAGTCTGTTTGCAATATTTTAATGGTGGTTGAAAGTAAAAGAAATCCATAGTAGGCCATTCAATTGGAGACAACTTTCTCAAATTAATGCACTCAAGAAAAAGAAAGGCGCTAGCTGTCAGATGGTGACATTAACCCGTCGCCGTCACACAAAATCGTTGTGTCCACCGCATTTCTCAAATTGCCAAAAGTTGAACCCTAAAGTATTGAAAATTCCATTCGATATGAATGCACACAGAGTCGCAGTATCAAATCCTTTGCCGCAGAAGGAAAAAAAAAAAAAAAACCTCTACTTTTTTTCCCGTCACCCGTATGCGCGCAACATCACGCTGCCCAGATCCGTCTCCCATGGAGCGAAATCCTCCCACGAATCACCACTCATCGCAAAATGGCAGGCTGCGTCACTGAAGTCGTGATTGATGAGGGTGATCTTGGCTCGTAAGACTGGTAGATTTCAGTCGATTAGGGCTTAGCTAAAACCCCATAAATCTTAAAGGTAATGCAGAGTTCTGCTGCACGTGTTTCCCATTTATGATGATAATTATGCTCACGCTTTCACAAGTATCTTGTTACAAATTCAGAAAAGGGGTTGCAAAATATTGTTGTTATTGGAACTCAATTAAACTTTAATATCAAACAAAGATATTATCCACAAAAAGATAACAATAGAGCATCAAAGACCTCTACTGACCCCTACATGACCTTTGACCTCTATATGACCTTTGGCCCCTCTCTGAATACAAGCAATTGCAAAGCTTGGGTCAGCAGTTCTTTTGAGCAGTTTTGGTGACCATTGTTGGTGTGGCATTGCATTCATTGCATTACCATATTAGAGATGAATAATGAGTAATTAGTCCAATATGCAAATAAGTCAATTATAATCATTAATATGCATCATCATCATCACTCCAAGTTAGAAATTTCTCAGTCCTTGTATGAGAGAGTAACTCAAATGTGAACACTTTAACAATATTACCACATATGGGCATACACACAGAGAACTCATTTCGCATTCCCTCCCAAATTTGTTCTCCAAAAATTAAAAGGTACAATGTAGCAACATAGAGAATCTACACACAAACATCTTCTCCAAAAACAAAACAAAAACAAAACATCCAAACCAACAGCTGTCTTTCTCAAATACTTCTTACCTACATATACATTTCCTAAGAGTTCACAGCCTCCATATATTTGGACATATACTAATCACCTCAAATTTGACCTATATTTTCCTTTCTGATTTAAGCCAATTTTTGCTTCATCACGAAACTATTTTAAGCTCTACCTCTCATCGCCAGTACAGGTGAAACCCAACATGCCTCGCAGGCAACAACACAAGCTCCACCGTTTTTCAGTGGTCAAGTCATAATCAATACATCCAATACCTATTGACAAAGGTTCTTTTTAATGCAATACACTTTCACTACTGCCTGTGTGCAAGTCAAAGTTCATTGAGAGAGTTTAAGACAAATTCCATATTTTACAAAACCGCATAAGTAAAAGCATCAAATTATCAGTATTAACCCTGAAGGGAAAATGGATGAAAGACTATACACTTTCAGTCAGTCCACAATCATATGGTGCAAAAAAATAAAGGTTGAGACACTCTGTTAGCCAAGTTATTTCAGAGAGTTTTAGACACAGGACTTGCTCCTAGCAGTCAATTTCAACTTACCAGCTCTGTCGCTAGTCATGTGTTAAAATCTATAAACCACACTGCCCGGCGAGCAGGTGTGACGTGCGCGCATTATCGCACACATGCATACACGGTAAACGAAGCAGTGCCATTTAGATTCAATTTACTCTGCAGAACTAGGAATTCCCCAGCTCGTAATGTTGGTTGCATTGTATCCCCGTCCATTCCATTAATTAAAATGTTCCGCATAATCCCGATGGATTTTGCCCTATCTGCTCTGACAATTCATGGAGTGTAATTATTTTTTTTGGACATGTGAATTAAATAAACTAGTACCTAATTATCATGGCAGTGCTGGTTTTTAAATATACTGTATCTTTAGTCATTCCATAGATGAATATACCACATGGCATGGCATTACTAATTAAAATTTATTTTAATTGATTTGAAGTTTTTCTTCCATTACATGAAACCTAAGCTGTCAGCTTTTCCTGGCAATCGGGAATAACCAAATGCCATTTTATGCTACCGTTTTCTAAAAATAGCATAGTGCACTTCTAAAAGACGGAAAATGAAATAAGAATGAGTTTAAAGGAAGCCAGAATTCATTGTCTTGTCAATCATATCAGGTTGAGCATATCGTACTCTTAGAGCTGTGATGATAAATATGTCGATCCGTACTGCTAACAAAAAGGACAATTTTTTTTGGTTTTTGACTCAAAATGTAGGAGTGTTCTGGAATTTCTATGGGTGCATATAAAAATTCCAACTTGAAATGCAAAAGTCCTTTCCCTGCAAATGTCCCAGATTTAAAAGCATTACACTGTGCACCTGTACAGTTTGACCTCAAACATGTACATAATTGATTGTTTATTGACTGGTGAGTGTACTACAATCAGCTGTTTGGTGTACATTTTTAAACTCCATCTCTGCATCTCTGCGACGGCATGACAACATTTTCAGAAACTATTTGGGTGATTTTTTTCCTACATCGAAATGGAATTGTACACACTCATCCCTCATTTATAAGCTAGTATAATAAATTTCCACATTTTTGTACTCCCTTGTATTATGGCTGCTTATCCCTTTAACCCCCTGAGGTCTACCATCTTTCTTACAATATCTCTGATTGGCTCATTACATGGTATAGCATGATATATCCGCTGAGTAACCAATCAAATAAAACCTTCCATATATCTGTACAAACCTTTGAGTTTTTCTTACCATGTCTCTGATTGGTTAACTACATCATATAACCCAATGTTTAACCAATCAAATCGGCCAGTAGACCTCGGGGGTTAAAGGTGCTTGTTCCGATCGCCTCTGGGACCCCCCCTGATTTAACCGGAAGTAGTATAAATTTTCATATCAGATGAAAGGCCGTATTTTTCTCATTATTGTCCTGAAATTTCAGCTTCCAAATCTACTTCTTTGCAAAGATATAAACAAAAAATACATCGGTCCTCGGACCGCTTGTGTCGCCTGCCATCGCGGTTAGTGAATGATAGGGCTAACATGACCTTTGACCTTGATATGTGACCTTTGACCTCAGCAACAAATGAGGGATCCCATGTTGCACCTATGATTCAAGTTTGGTTCCAATTGAACTTCAACTTTTCATATGAGGTCAATTTTATTTTTTTTTTTTTTTTTTTTAAATCCACTTCTTTGCAAAGATATAAACAAAAAACTGTCATTTTAGTGGTTAACCATCAATATTAGCACAGTAGTGAATAGGGCCTTGCAATGTGCATTATCACTTCTATTATCAAAACCGCAAGTTCGTTTCCCACGATACTTGATGGTAAGTGTATGCAGGTGGCAGGCTCTCATATCAAGCGGAGAACAAGATACACATAAATCGGAACACCCACCTTTAAATTTCAAAGATCAATTTGCCTGCAGACTTCTACTGCAATGTTTAATTCATCCCTCTCACAGCTTTTAGATTTTATAGTCTTCTCTCATCAGTGCACAGCTGGAAAATGACAACCGACTTTGGTATCATGTATTTATCACCCTTACGTTTTTTAACTTCATTTTAGAGACAGTTAAAGGTGTTTTGTTCCGATTTATGTGTATTGTGTTCTCTACTTGATATGAGAGCCTGGCAAGTACCGTGGGAAACAAACTTGCAGTTTTGATGGTAGACGCAATAATGCATGTTGCAAAGCCCTATTCAATACGGTGCTAATATTGATGGTTAACCACTAAAATTTCGTTTTTTGTTTATATCTTGGGAATGAAATGGATTTGAGGGCTCAAATTTCAGGATGACAATGAGAAAAATATGGCCTTTCATCTGATATCAAAATCAATACTACTACCGGGTAAATCAGGGGGTCCCAAAGACGATCGGAACACGCACCTTTAAAGGTGCAACAAGAGATTTCACATTTCAGGTGTCCCTAAAAAATTGAAAGTACTGATTTTTGCCCTGATATAAAGCTTTCCATAAAAAATATCCCCATCTGAAAGGATTAAGCTGAGAAATGGTTCTTTGGTACAAAAATTGTGACATTTCTAATTTCGTATAGGAGCAAATACGAAATTCAGCCTATGTTTTGTATTGAAATATAACCAAATCAAAATCACCTTTTTTCTCTCTTTTCAGACATTTCTGTAGCTAAATACAAGGTAAGAAATCTATTGAGTATCTAATCTATATGAAATTACTATTATGACACAATATTTGGGTGGCCTCAAAATCTCTCGTTGCACCTTTAACTGCTGAAGTATGGCATGGCTCATTCTTCAACCTGGTCTTCAAAGAGACTATCGTTCACTGTGCTCTGGAGAAACCATCGGCACAAATGAGTACAACATACCCATGGTTACTGCTTCTGTATGTTCATGTACCAATTGAAATTTATAGCCAGGAATGTTCAAAGTTGTTATGGGGGTGAAATTTTTTCAGTTGAATTTGGTCAATATTATGCCCAATATTAAGGTGGCTTTTTTTTTAAATAAGGGGGATCTTGTGATAATTATATGTACAGTTTAAAAAACTCACTCTAAAATTTTAAAAAAAAGTATGTCCAAGGTTTTAATCGGCTTACTTATTTTTTTTTTCATTACCCGAAAGTTTTCAAATGGGCAAATTCATTCTAATTTTGACTGGTGACGGATGTCACTTAAAATTAGAACTTTAACTGACAGGTATAATTTTTAGGATATCTGATGAGGGTAGCTGGTACCATGGTTAGAATATGAAAAAGAAAGATCTACCTACAAGGGCCGTCGCTTGAAGAGACCGACCTTCAAGGGAGTCAGCTCTGACGAGCTAATTGGCGAACATCCAGCACATGCTGCCGTGCATGGTGTGCGTGGTTGCCCAATAGGGTAGGCCACGGCCGTAAAGCTATGGAGTGGCATCAGGAAGGGCATCAAGCTGATATCTTTTGCTCCAATATAATAAATACACAGCAGTGTTGGCAGACAAGAGCGGTGGAGGTGAATCCGGCCACTCCTGTTAACGGGGACAAAACCGGATTAAACCTGGTTTAAACTAACCAAACTAATCGAAAACTCACAAAACGTTGAAACTGAACCTAGGTTGTACTAAACTCATGTGTATGCCCTAAACAGAAGACTTTTTATATGAGTTTGGTTTGAAATTGGTTTTGCAAGCATTTGCAGACATGGCAGAAAGAGTGCACACAGATACACAGCAGACATAGACACATGAAGCAGAAGGTGTTGTTGAACCAATCCCATAATGCATTGCAAATTGCCTTACTGTCTGTTACAAAACTCATGTAGTACTCTAGGGATAAAAGTTGTACAAGAAGCTAGAAAACCACAAAAACATTTCATGATAAGTGCTAAAAATTCCCTAAGTACAACACGGTCTTGGACGGCGACAATGAGTGATTAAGTCAGGGTTTTTATGTGTTAAGAATAGGATTTTGGTGGGATCACATTGCCCAGTTGAGGGGAAAGTTCCCCAAACTGGGATGAATTGTGGGATTGAATCAATACACCCTCTGGCACTGAAGGAGTAACCCTGGCCATTATGCTGGAGTAGTTGACGATACAAAACTACCCCATTGGATCGAGTCTCACAAGGCCAATATAAGGGTGCAACGTGCAATTCACAATCAGGTGGTCCTAAAAAAAAATCAAAAAAATACTTCATTTGGGCCTTATGTTAAAGTTTCCATAAACAAAATATCCCCATCTGAAACGATTTAGCTGAGAAAGAAATGGTTCTTTGGTACAAAATTGTGAAATTTCTAATTTCGTATAGGAGCAAATACGAAAATTCCGCCTATGTTTTACAGTGAAATATGAGCAATAACAATCATCTTTTTTCTCTCTTTTAAATACAAGGTAAGAAATCTATTGAGTGTCTAATTATCAAAATTACTAATTATGGACACCAATATTTGGGTGCATCAAAATCTATTGTTGCACTGGAACTGTGGCCCCACTTATTTTCAACACTGCGCAGGACTATTGGAATGTGCAGTGATTATAGTAACGTAAAGAATCACAGTGATTATCCTCCCTTTAATAACCACACTTACAGCACACGTTTTACGAGTATTCCCCATGTTGTGCCGGTCTTCTCTCATTACGGCTTTTGATGAATTACCTAAAAAGCGTTGCAATCCCTGGCGCCCCCTTGCATTCTAAATTTCAATTTTTAATTCTTCCTCTTCTGTACCGTGTAAAGCGTCATTAAAGGTAAAGTGGTTGAACTGAAATTGCATATCGCCGGGAGCTGGTTGAGCTTCGAGCACAGGAGAAGATTAAAGGGGCTTAAGCATAACGATAAGAGCACTTCGATGAGATTTTGTGCCCGAATTATACTCCAGGACCATATGTCCAGGACCATTATGGTACTGGAGCATAAATAATCTGGAAAGCAAAAAAATATCAGAAGCATATTGATAAGCTGAATAATCTGCTCCTGAGGCATATGTGATGAATACACAAAGGTTCCAGGAGCATGATGGCAAATATGTCGGAGCAGTGGAAAAATATGTTCTAAGTCAAATACTGCCCCAGGAGCATATTTGCCCATCTGCTCTTGGAGCATATGCATTCATATTTTGACATACAGAATATTGTCTTCAAGATTACTTATGATCGGACCATATTGGTCCTGGAGCAAATTTAGGGCCAAAATATCATAGAAGCCAGTAGAGCTACCGGTCTTATTTTTCACATACCAAACAAAATTAACCTATGGAGAAAAGCATTGTAATCCCGAGGCATTGTAAGGCACTCGCACTATGATACAATCTGTCGATGGTCATTAACAGGACACCACACGGAGACAGCCCTCTGCAACCAATCAAAATTGTGCTATATTTGTGAATTGAAAAACCATTACACCATTTCTCGATTGCTTATTACCTTCCAAGTAACCAATCAAAAATGAGGTGCTCTTAGATGCGATAAGATAGGCACTACCTGCCCAGGTGCCTCAGTCCACGTATGATATGTTTATAATACTAATATAATCAGGTTTTTTCTAGCGCTGTATCACTGTAAACAGTCTCACGCGCTGTTGCTATTATTATTACCCTGCCATTAGGAAATCGTTACAATCATTTCGCTTATCTAGGTGGAGGATGCTGGCCAAGCGCACATCCCTATCCGCACTTAGATTGTAATATCCACCATCACCTTAAAGACGGCCCCAGATTTCGCTTGGGTCGGCGAGCGTTTTGAGATTAAGTATCTTGCCCAGGGGACAAACAAAACATGTTGGCCGGCGGGGCTCGAACTGACGCCCTAATTAGCACGAGTCCTGCACTTTTTTAGGTTTGTAAACGGAATCTTCACCTTTTCCCTCCTCAAGCCTTCAACAATGGTTCACCTTTTGGCTTAAACTAGTGAATCAAAGATTCACCCAGATTAAGTCAGAATTATTTCCACCACATTACAATTAAGTGTTCCGTACAGTGCCTCAATAGGCAATGATCAAGATCAAGACAAAGATCGCATTTAGTCCACAAGGTCCCTGGGGGCCACTGGTATTCCAAGGTGCAGGGGGATATGATGCATGAACATGGGCTTACAAAAAAAAAAAAATGCACCCTAAACACATATTTCCACCAACTCAAAAAACATTACCCGACAAGTATTTTCATCTTTTTATGGGGTCCAGTTTTTGCTACCCTAGACAAGAATTGCATTGTGTCGTTAATATTTACCCTTTATTATCTTGCCTTTCTTAACAATATATTTGATGCTTTTGATCTTGTTTAATTGAGTAAATACTCTAAACAGGTACATCACAATTTCAGGGTTAGAAAAAAACATTACCTTTTTTCAATATTTGGCTATTTTGAATGAAAACCCTAATCAATGTGCGCTCGTACATCGGCCCTGTTGAAAAAAAAAAAGGACCTTTTTTACGCTTTTTTGTTAACGCATCAGGGCAAGGTCCAAATGAAAAATACACGTAAGGCAAAAGGATTCACTTATTACCTTAACGAAAATCGACAAAGATTCACAATTGAACTAAATGTATTCAATTTCATCAAAATTTCGATTTCCATGAAGAAAAGAGCACGTATTGGTGTGGCCGACGTATTTTTAAACTTTTCCTTTCAACTTAAAAAAAAACCGATTCACATTGAACTTTTCTACACAGGTTACCTTTATTCAATCCAAAAATCTTTACCACACTTCATTCTAGGCAATATATATCTCGAAGCTCCCATCCAATATCTCTGCCACTTTATGTATTGCAGATAAGACTCTATTTAAATACATTACTTCTTTTCAAAAAACGTTAAGCCAAAGGAACCTACGACATGGAAATCTTTCTCCTTCTCGCGTTCTCCCCACCCCCGCCTCTCTCGTCCACTTGCCTTGTGTCCACAATCCGATTCTTTCTCACGACTTCTCTTTTTCTTCATATTTCAAACCTTCCGGCATCGCTATAAAACATTATTTTTTTTATGATTTTTCTCACTTATACATAGATATACCATGGAAACAATAGACAGTTAGAAGAGAGCAGAGACACATCCTGGAGGGAGGCCCATTTTCTCGTGCAGTGAAGAGGTTGATTGTTCCATCGACAATCAACATTATCAGGTGCCATATCATTGGTTAATCCACCTCCGTAAGAACCTACCAAAGCAAAACTCGGAATAACGTTCAGACTGTCGTAGCAATCAATGTGTTGGTAAGGGCAAAATTGCCCAGATTAATCAGTCTTTGATCGAAAGGAAAAAATATACCATACAACATACGTAAATTAGACAAAAGCTTGTTTTTAGATCAATTCACACTAAATAATTCTTCACATTTGATTTCCACCTCGAGGCCATACTCAGTAATCGTGTCAATTTGCAAAAATGTGAGTAATTCCGGAATTTTCAGACATTTCCTGAACGAAATCGATTTAGATCCCACCACCTCAATTCCATTCCTCATTGTACAAAAATAAATAACTGGACCTCTTCAGTATGATTAGGTGTGCATAATCTTCGCCATCAATAAATATTCCTCGTCCAATACCCATTTCTTTATATGAACGCAGGAAAGACGTAACACGATGGCTCCCTTTTTATCATTTGGTCTTATGAGGTAGAGTTGAATCCACTTCATATATACTGCTGCTTACAGCTGCACATACAGCTGCAATCTAACATTATTAGGAACTTTTTATGGCAAAAGATGGGATTCTTGTGGAAAACTACAAATTCCTTAAGTGCACGAGAGATTTCAATGAACAGATGTCCCTAAAACGTGAAATTCCTGATTTTCACTGGTGTAAAGCTTTTCTTTCAAATTATCCCCAAAAAAGGATTAAGCTTTGAGAACATGTTTCTTTGTACAAAAATTTGAAATTTTCTAATTCCTATAGGAGCAAATAGGAATTCAGCCCCTTGTGTTTTCTAGTGAAATATAAGCTAGAAAAAAAAAAACATACAATCAACCTTTGTTTCATTCATTTCAAGCTATTGCTGTAGCCAATAAAATATATGGAATATATTGTATGTCTTTTCAACTATGACATCCTATTATCCAAATAATTTGGATGACTTGAATCTCCTCGTTGCCCTTTACACTTAGGTTTAAGGTGGGGTCTATGTGGACCCACATTTTTGTTTTTTGTTTTTCTACACCATGCTTTATTCTAATTAGTTTGCCCACACTTAATGTAATGTGTTAATTATCATTGCGCATTATTTTGTGGGAAAAATTGTGTTGTTATGCTATCAGCACCAATAAGCTTTGGGTGGCGCTATCAAAACTGTTTTAACCCCTTAAATCACTTTTACCGTAGTTAGGATTTTAATGAAAATCTGATCCTAATATCTTACTGCTTTCCCCATGTGAACATTGGGTTGTATACCCACATCAACAAGGTGTCTCCCAAACGTGGAGAAAGCAGAAACATAGCTCCCAAAATAGTTTTCCCTTAAAGGTGCGTGTTTCCGATTTAAATGTGTATATGGTGTGCTCTACTTGATATGAGAGCCTGGCACTTGCACAGACACACCCCATCAAGTCCTTGGGAAACAAACTTGCGGTTTTGATGGTAGACTCATATGTATGTTGGCACGCCCATTCAATACTGTGGCTAATATTGATGTGGTTAACCCTAAACGGCGTTTTTTTGTTTATATCTTGGGAATGAAATGGATTTTAAGGACTCAAATTTCAAGAGACGACAATGCGAAAAATACGCCCTTCTCTGATACCAATCGCTATACTGTACTTCCGGGTAATCAGGGGGGTCCCAAGACATCGGAATCACGCACCTTTAATAAATCCTGACCATGGATACATTTCTCACAGAATCCCCTAGACTTTTCTGTACTAAGCTAAATTGTATTATTTTTAGTAAATCAGACTACCGTCGAGTAAAAGAACCCTTGGAAATTGGCGAGGGTATTGAACCTAAGGATGCACACCCGCCTGTCAAAATGTAAGTCAAAGTAACTCTCACTGGGGGGGGGAGGAATTCAATCTAAAATCGCAGATCACTTTGGCTCCCAAGGATGCATGAAGCAGAAGCTCGCAAGTATATGGTAGCTCTGTAAAATGTTACGCAATAGTGCAAACTCTTGCATGGCCCACATTACAGTAACAACCTTGAGGTTTATGTGGGTGCAGATTGTGTAAGAGGCCTAATGCTTAACTTACACGCAAGAAGCACGCATCCTGATTGTTTTTTTTTTAAAACCCCTTCTTGAGATGTGACAAGTTAGGCATTAGGTCTCTTGTGCATCTGACACGCCTAAGTCCATGCGTTTTGAGTTGGGCGATTTCTCGGTGCACAAAATTGCAAAAATGGGCCCTCTCAAATTGCGTCATTTTCATAGAAAGTAATTAAAACATTTTCTGTTCACCTAGTATATCAAAAGTATACATTTTCTGAAAAGGAATTTCCCCAAGGATTCCAAAATGCTACCTTTTTAAAAAGTAGGGTCAAGTGTAAAAAAGTTAACGCCAGTCAAGCGCAAAATTTTCCAATTTTTTTTTTTTTGTGGGGGAATTTTTTATTTTTCCACCTATTTTTTTTTACTATCATCACCCCATGGCCAAAAGAGACTATTTTTGTACTGCTCAGACTGAGAGTTTTTAAATCATATACTTTCCCTATACCAATCTGTTAGGGTTTTTCAGATGTGCAAAATCATTTGCAACATGATGAAATTCCCATCTAAAGTTTAAAATATCTCTACCATGAATAAATGCACTTTAAATTAAGTTATGCTTGTCTTAATACTAGAAAAACTAGGAAGTATTCATATTTTAACAACACCACAAATAAATTCACCTGCTAATTAACCTTGAAAAGATTTTTTTTGTAATAGGATAGACTCGGGATTCTATACACGACGAAATGGAACACATAATTTGCACTCATCCACTGGTTTCAACAAATGTCGATGTAGATGATTTGGATCTTCCTGCAAGTCAACATCTACATGTATATAGCAAACAACTTTCTTTGGTAGCATAGCTCCTGTTTGACCGTCCTCTTATACTAGATTTCTTTGAAACCTGTTAACCTGCATTGTATGTGTGTCCATATCCCAGTCATGCGATTATGCCCTCTGAAGGTAACATAATGAGAATACTTCAAAAGGCCTACACATGTTTTTGTTATATGTAATTATCATTCATCACCATAAAATATATCAATCGACTCCCCCCACCCAAAAAAATGCTAATTTGCGGAAGATCTACGAATCTCGTCAACCATATTTGCTCATCCTCGGAACTCGTAGCCCCCAGACCTGAAGAACAAATTTTTAATAATATTAGCTTTTTTTATCATGTACAATAATACTATTGCCTCAAACATTAATACTGCCATAAATTAGGTACTATAATGTAATTCATGAATGTTTTTCCATCATTTTCCTTATACTTACTGATGTATCTACAGTTTACATATCGGGTCCTCCATATCGGGGCCTCGCTCCCACCAATACCATTTTTTCTTTTACTATAACATATTCCTGAATGCTACATGCTACATAAAAGATTTATATCTCATTTTAAAGCACTCATCAAGAGCTTCAATTTGATTGGTATTTGGGCTAGGTAGGTGTATGTTTTAAAAGTGCTTAAAAATTAATATCAACCCGCGATTTATCGCACGATGATGCTGGCTCCATATGTTCGTGGACCAGTTCAAACGTATGCCCTAACCTTAGTTTCAATTTAGATATAATGTATTTTTTTTAGCCTCTACCGGTACCTGTCATGTCACAACATCACACGGTTGACAAACATTATTTTTTATGTAGAACAAGGCGCATCCAAGTCTGTTTTATGCTAAAATAGTGCGGGTCCCGCCTGCGTGATATGATATACCCACAGAGGCTAAAACAACTTGCCTTTATTCTCATTTTTAACAACTTTAATCAAATAAGAAGCTATTTTTACCAATCCAATTTTTTAAATCGGTCAGTCTGTTGTTACTATGCGCCTTTGATTGACACGAGCAGTGCAAGTTTGAATTGAGTTGACGCATAAACACTGTACTGTGTGATATCGTCTCATATCACGTTTCCTAGGAAAAAATGAAATTGTGTAATAAAGTTCACTTACTATATATTTCAAGTAATTTTAGAACCACCAAAAGGCTCCATTCTGTATGACAAATCAGAACCTTTTCAAAAGACAGGACACTCAACACAGCCAAGAACTCCTTTAGAAGATTGCTATGGAATGGACCTCTTATTTGCTGCAAACCACAACACAAATGCAAGCCACCAAAATTCATTAATAACTTTCGGACTTGAAACTGGTTGTCTTTTAAAAAAGATGAAAAAGCAAACATATACTATCATATTGGGGTGATGAAAACAGGCTTAAAAATCAAAAATTCCAATCTGATTTTTTGTTCAGAATAAAATCTATTTTATAATGAGTGTACACTGTACAGAGGAGCTATCATAGAGACACTAATCATTTCGTGCACCTCACAAGATATGAATTTCATATCTGGCAAATGTTTTGATTGCGGCACGGGAGTAGCACGCAATGTCAGCCTCATCCCCCTTCCATCGCTGGTAACAAAATAATGGCAGCCCATAGGGGTAGACTCAGGGTTGATAAACTCCCTTCGTTAATTCCCGATCCATCCTAGGTATGGCAAAAACCGAATTGTTATAGACAAGCCAGTTAGCCCCGCAGACAGATATCGGGGAAAAAAAATCTGAAGTGTATCTGTCCCTTGACAGTTGGGTTTAACCTCAATCAGCAAGAAATATGGACTATTTTTTCTGTTATCCCATTCAATTTTCAGCGCAGTATATTGATATGCATAGAAATGCCTTCAGCAACAAGGAAATAGTTTTGAAACATTGCTACTTGGCATAATATAGTTGTATGCAATCACTGCAACTGAAGAGGATTGCAAGAAGATGACGTAAAAAAGAAAAAATGTTTTCCATCGTGGACTGGATTACCAGCCATACATTAATGACCGCAAATTTAAACCCTTGAGTGTAAATACTGCACACTACTATTTTTCAAACTAAGCCAAGTCCAAAATTTAGTTACAGGCTTGATTCATCTTTAAAGAGGGATGACCCAATTTAAGTCTATAATTGTTTTATCCTGATAAAATGGCCTTCACCCCAAAACCCCATTTGTAAAGTTTTGCGCCGATATTTCAACCCATTTTTAAGCGATAGCTAAAACATGATTTTGTAATCCCCATAGAGTACTCTGTAAAATTAATATTGGTCGACCAAAATGGGGGCATATTTTCGCTCATAACATCCAAACCAAACAACCTTTAGCTCTAAGATTTCACTGGGTAAATGAGAAAAATAGTAGTTTTCTTCTGATACAAAATTTTGACCACTTCCGATAAAATCTGGGGTCCCTTGGGACGAGGCTATGGACCTTTAAAGGTGAGTGTCCCAATTCTCCCTCATGCAGAAGCATATCACCACAAACATCTTATTACAAATTTTGATATAAAATTGGATCGATTAAGCCAAATTAATTGGTCGAGCTGAGTTGCAAAAATATTTAAAAATATTTTAAAAACATATATCAAAACATGATAATGAGTTATATCGGTACAGCCATTTGGATAGCAGACCTAAGCAAAATGGGTACCAAATTGACTCATAGGATGATGCGTGTCAAATGTGATCTACCACATTTGGAGAAGTTTTCGTTCATCACATCAAAAGGAAACATTTCCTAGGCCTTATATTAATTAAGTTTACTGAGGTAATAAAAATATGAACTTTCTTCTGATACCAAAAATCTCAATGTTGATGGTGTAAAATGAGGGGTGCGGCAAGGTTGTTGATCGGGCCACCCACCTGTAACTTGCTATCTTTGTTATGTACAATTCATAAAGCACAAACAATGGTATATTCTTTTATATTCTGTAGGTTTTGGCTTGGGAATTGCTTCTACAATGCTAGGCAAAAGCCAATGCAGTATAATTTTTTTAAAATCAAATAACCAACTTATTACCATGACAAATTGGAACAGGAGACAAGAAAGCTTGGGCTGAAACTTGCCGATTTAGGTTAAATTCTGACTAGCTGGGTAAACAAGGCTAGAGTTAACTTGATTTGTGTCTGCCCTGGTGTCTGCTTACTAGCTTGTTACAATGTGGGCAGGGATGAAAACCAAACCTGGGAATAGGTTTAGCCTTTTCAATAGGAAAGTACATCCCACACAATGTTTTTCAGAGTATCCAGGCCTGATAAACCTCATTTTCTGATGTATTTTTATATTTGCTGATTTCATAGTTGAATCTTACTTCACTAGAGACATTAAATCAAAGAAATGATTCAGTTGGATCAGGCCCATAACCAGGGGAGGGGCAATGAGGGCAGATGCCCTCCAATTCCAAAAAGGACCCCAAACCCCTGAAAAAGAGCTAAAATGACAAAAATAGACTTTGCAAGTGGAGCAAGCCAAAAATTAGGGATTTTTATGGGTTTTTTTTTTCTACATCGGTATTACCTACAGTGATTCTCTACCTCATAATTCCATCTCTTCTTATTTCCAATAAATCATCAGATTCCAATCATAATCCCATGCTAATTTCACTAAAAATAATTCATTTGTTTCATTGTAAATTTCTATCAAAATGCTTTGAATTATTGCTGCAAAGAGGTATTCATCTAGACATAAACCTATGCATAATTGAGTTATAAATCCATGTACACGAAGATAACACACAGCTGTTTGAAAGTCTCATTTATTATGACAAAACCAGAATAAAGCAAAAAATATCAACGGCGACACACTTTTGACGACTAATTTGGATTATTTATACCACTGACTTCAACCTGTGTAAATTTTACGAAATTTCATTGCGGGCAAATATGATTTTTCTTAAAAATCTAGTTTAACATGTCTCTCTATGGGAAATGGACATATAGAGGGCGCTATAACATACAAATCCTGACCTTTGTAGGCCTTTATGGCAAGATTCCCACAATGGATTTTTTCTGATTTTAGCATAGGTGATAGCTCTTGCATGTCTCTACTTATATCAGTTGTCAAAGTTGTGTCGCCACTGCTTAAAAATGCTCTAAAAATAAAAGAGACGATTTGCATGGGATCAAACAGCTGTGAACATTGGTACGTAAGTTAGATATATGATTTAATGTTTTGGGGATTCACATTCATTTGAATTACAGCTTCCAGCCTCCCCCCTTCCTTCCCCTCCCCATTCTGAGCTATCTGTACCTGCAAACCAGCAGCATTTAGAACATGACAGTCAAAGAGGAGGGGACAGGTTGCCACTACCAAGAGCTTTGACCAGGAAAAAATGCTTGAAAATCATGCTAAATCAACCCTTCCCTGCTCAACCCCCCCGGAAATTTTCACCTCCAACGGAAAAAATCTGCCTCAAAACTCACCTCAACCGGGCAAATGTGCTCCAAACCGGGAATTTTCCACCTCTCACACGTGACCCATTACGTCCCTGCCTGAAACCCTACTTCCGTCAATCTTAACTATATCAACACTGAACTTATTCCGATTGTAATAGTTTTGCCTTGGCATAGGCATGTATAACATGTTATTTTAATTGGAAACTTTCAATGCAATCAGTAATTGTATTATACATGTAGATTCACTTGCTATTTGTTTTGTCATTTAAGGTGGAATAATCAATAGCAAGCAAGGTGACGATCACACAAGCGGGAAGTTCACCAGTGCCATTTAAAAGCGTTCACCGAGCAGCCAAACTGAATCTCAAACAAATTGACTCAAAACACGGATGGGCAGAAAGTAAATCCTTGTAACGATCTTTTTATGGTTGATGGCCGGTTTTGTTATTGGCAGATAAAGCCGATCAATGGAGTGGAGTGGAGGAAGTGAAGATGGTTTGTTGTGGTCTGTATATGCTGCCTCTATTACTTTCTAATTGAATATCATCACTAGGAGTTACACTATTCTCATCCACCAAGGACACAGTTCGTGTGGACTTGTACAGACATTGATTGAATGAGCTTGTGTTGATCTGGGTAGCATATCTACCCAAAAAACAGGGGGTGTATTTTCAATAACATTGGTAATGAATGTACTGAACTGTCAGGGAATGAGATTTACTAGCTCATAGTGGTATTAGCTGATCTATAATTTTAATTGAATATCATACGTCTGTGGGCCTTGGAACTAAATCAGCTTTTTCTTTTCCATTTCCATACACAAGGACAAAATGCCCCGATTCCTCAGCCTCAAAGTACTCCACCTATCACACCATTGCAACCTGCAATTTTGGTGTCATATAAACCTTTCCATATTCATCTGACAAAAATATTTGAATGACTTCTTTCCATTTTGATGCAAAATAGGGTTGTTTACGGTCACCAGAAAATAATTTGTACAGTACTCTATGGGCTGTTGTAATACACCAAATTACCACTCATGTAAGATTCAAATGAATTTTACAAAGTATGTTGATAAGACTTCTTCCAATGAAACAGTCAAAAAAAAATTGTATCGGATGGGGTACCTCTAAGGACTAACCCCTGATAAGAGAAGATTATCAGTAGCTTCCACACAATGCATTGCTTCTAATGGGGTTTTTGTACAGGTCTTCAGTCGAATCGTTAGAGATGAATATTCTTAAAATACAAGTTTGTGAATAGTACTGGTAATGTAGCCATGTTTCATCTCTAACAATTTCACATCAGTACTGTACAGAAACCTCAATTGGAAAGCATTGCATTGTGGGAAGCTATGATATTTTCTTCTGAACCGATGACTGGATGAATGTGAAAACAATCCCAGCAATTGTTTAATTGAAAAATAAAACTTTATCTTGATGTAAGAGAAACATGGTCGGCCATTGTCAGTTATTATTAAAAACACCTACATCAGCCTTGGGCTGCATGTATTTTATATGACATATGCATGTGGAAATTTACATAAAAAATCATGTTCATGCTTCTAATGTTGTGGGCATTTCTTTAAAATTATTGAATTTCTAGTATAGCAAACATGTAAATGGACATATGTCTAATTCAACATGCTCAATACATGAAATGGTTCTCTTAGAAATTAATTGGGTACAAAGAATTTGCCGTACAAATCTCTTAAACTTGTGAGGACGCCAAACATCAGCAAACACATACATGTACCTTAACTTTAAGCTGCAAATCTGTGATTCTAGTGACATTTGTTTGTTTGTGGTGACAGAGACATGTAGCCGGAGCAAGGTATTACCAAAATTTCAGTTGATTCTGTTCTAAACACTTGGTGTTATGAGCAAATTAGCAAAAATATCAACAAATTCTAGGCACTGGGATTTGTCCATTCATGGATAGAAATACAAAATCGCAAAATTTCTTGCAGGACTATCAAATTTGCATTTAGCACACATGCATGCAATATCAAGACAAAAAAATCTTCTTTTTTTTAAGTTGGGGGACTACTTTACACTTCTGCAACTAACTTTTGAAGCTCTACTTTTTCTATGAGGTAACAAAAACGAGGATGTACTATGTAAAAATTTGGAAAATAGCCACCGAGGGTTTTCCATTAAAAATCGCTCAATTTGATTGTACTTTTTTTACTCACCATGTAGTCTAAGTGGCTTCATTATGAAAACTGGTTCATTTTGAAGGGAGTCACATGTGCTACCATAAGTAGTTTTTGCCAAATTTACTTCATGTCTTTTCTCTTCTATGACACAACCACCAGAGATTAACATGTCTAGAAATTATACAAACCTAAACATTTGTATCGTCTGTCAGTCAAAAAATGTCCACCCCAATGACAATGAAGTAAAGAACTTCACAACAATTTGACTTTAACATAAATCGGTAAGAGGAAGCGGAGACGGATTACTGTGACAGGTTGACCCACAAAGCAGACATTTTAAGACATTTCATCTGTGAATTCTTAATTTGGAAATATTATGATTGACAGAGAGTACATGTAAAGGAATGCTATCTCAAAATCCATCCTTATCCAAGAGTTCTTTAGCTAAATAAATACCTGATAAGTTTAGAACTAGGCTTGATGCAGACTTTTCAGACATAACATTTGTCAATTTAATCCTGGAATACTAAATTTGGAATGGTGATGAAGGCACGTCGGAGATTCTGGCCCGAAATCATGCTCCAGGACCATGACCAGTCTTATTATCTCATAAGGCAGCTATTCAATATTTGTCTACTTCAATCCACAACTCTGATGTTTTATGATTCCAATCTCCAACTCTAAAATACAAATAAAATCATAAACTAAATTTTGTTCCTGGAGTGGGATTCGAACCCACGACCTTTAGATAACAAGACGAGCGCCCACAGACACACGCCACGCAATCCGACGCCGGCAGAAGTCGTTCGTTTGTAATACTTCATATAAACATTAACGGAATAAAGCGAACACATGATCATGAATAGAGCCCTATGAGACGGTTGAAAATAATTGTCTGGAGCATGATTTCGGGCCCCAAAATCTCCGCAAGCAATCGTGATTGAAAGTGACCAATCATCAGCAATAAAGCCATTAAGGTGGCACCATTAGACAATTAAGGGGCATAGAAGTATTTGGAGCAAAATTTAGTCCACTATGTGATATAAAAAGGTTCTATTTTTTTTTTTTAAAAAAAAAAATCCCAACAGCCACCTCTGAAACAAAATACACACTAAAAACTTGGAATAAAAACCTTCTTGCCCACCAATGGGTGGACAAATAATGCACTACAACCATTTGGTGTGGGTAGGGGTTGCGGCACAACGTACAAACACGTTGGGCTTTTAAGAACTGATTTTTGCAAATGTTGGGTCTCTGCGAACTGAATTTTGGAACAAATTAGTACGTACTTGGAAAAAAAACTTGGACCAAAATTATGATGTGATCCTAAAAAACAATTTCTGGCTGCCGAACCTTAAAGGTGTGAGTTAGTTTGTGCGAACTGAGGGTTTTAAGAACTAGAGAAAAGGCATGAACTGGGGGTCCTGATGGCTGCACTGTTAGCCATACTGCCTTTTGAGGTCAGTGTGAGTGCCCCCTCCCCCCTCCAAGAATGACACAAGGCAAGCATCAAGCCTTGGTAATTAAAGTTGCAAAATGGGGGCCACAAAAAAAATAACATTATAGATGCTCTCTATGAGGCCATTTCCAGTCGCTCTCACAATCAAAATGGTTGATTTCCAAAGCCTCATTCAACACTAAAAAGCAGGTATATGAATTTAAAACATTTTCTACAATTCAAATATGCCAACCTTTCTTCTCCCCTATAGGCCTACACCCCCTAAATTCATTTTTCCTCCTACCTAGCTTTAATACAACTCCACTTTACGACACCCATGTATCTCAATTTCAACTGGGAAACACTAGACATATTTTGCTCAACTTTGTGTTTTGACTACCGTGGAGTAGAATAATTGGAGCCTCTGGCCCTGAGGTCTTGCCAGGAATGCAAGGTGCCATGCTTCAGCTGCAATTGGCTCTGGGTGAGAGAGAACAGCAGCCTGGCTATTCTGGGTGAGCACTGAAGAGACCACATTCTTCAGCAGGTATGGCTGCCTTTTTATGCATTTTTCATTTCTCACTAGAGACTACAGTACTGGCCTAGCTGTTTCTCTGATATGCTAAGATTGTTAAAAGGGGCAGGACATTTTTTGTAACAATTAATCAAATTTGGTTCTCAATATAAAAGCTTAAAATATGCTGCTTTATTTAATTAAACAGTTACATGATCCTCCTTTTTTTATTAATTAGCATGATAATTACCCTCCAACCTCATGCGAAAAAACATTCCGAAAAAAGTAACATTATTCATGAAATACTGCAGAGACGACAACCGTGTATCCTTCGTCCGGCCTGAAACGAAGGCGTGATGTCATAGCTTTTGCGCAGGCTATTGTGCATGAGTATAGTGTAAACTGACTTTGTACACTCGCGATGACAGATGTGGCTTAATGAGACTTGCCGTTTAAGACTGCGTGAAAGCTATGAGTCACTCCTTAGTTCAGCCGGATGAAGTATAGTCAATTGCCACTTAGTCCCCCAAGGCTTCTATGAGATTATTCTAGGCGTAAAATTATGCTCCAGGACATAGTATGGTCCTGGCGATCGGCCGCAGATAATTTCAAACCAAAAATCTCACAGCAGCTTTCGTGAGTGCCCTGAAACAGGATGACACACGCATAAGGCTAATCCAAATTCCAAATGCTTGAAAAATCAAACTTAAGGGGGACACCATCAATGATTTGCTAATCAGAAATATCGAAATATAAAAAATCAGATTTTGCAATGTATGGAACAAGGTACAGGTATCCGTACCTGAAAATGATAGACCAGAAGCAACAAAGGACAAAATCATAAATTTAGTCATTTACGGTCCATACGGACACTATACAAACATGTAATGGATTGGAAGAATCATTATCTTGGAACACTTGACCGTTTCTTCCTTTGCTGGCAAATTCTTCGTTGGAAAACAGTAACTTATGGAATTCTACAGACTTCTTAAAGAGGACCACTGGCACATTTGAAAAATAGTGCGGCCCTCAAGATTTTTCAAAATCGGTATTTGGATGGTTGTAAAGCTTTTATATACCAAAAAGCCCTCACCCGAATGATAGACCAAATCAGCTTCCTATGGGTAAACAGAATGATTTGTAATTTCACGTCGCCGGCGACGCTTCCTTAATTCAGCAGACGACGAAAAACGAAAAATTGCGTGTTTTAACACAAGAACAGGCACGTTTCCCAAGCTATGCACACTGTTTGACCAGTTTATAAGCTTTGTGGTTTAATATCAGTGAGTACGGAGTCAAAAATATTCAGGTAATATACACATTTGTTGATTAAAGTTATGGAAAACTTAAAGTGGCTTACAAACTTAATTACCTGAATGTCTTGATCCTCATATCAATGTCCCTATCTGTTTTGGGTATGTTAGTTATTTTATGTGTAAAATATATCGTTGTTCTTCTATGGCCTAGACCTATCATTTGAGAGAAAATGAAGAAAGAAAGAAATTTCATATTTGTGAAATGTGCCAGTGCCGCTTTAAGCTTCACTAAAGTTATTACGGCAAATTTCAAAATTTTGACTTCCTTTGATAAATCATGTAGTGTCTATAAGGAGAATTTGAACGTTGGAAAAACGCCTAGTATGACATGAATTTATTTAGACGAGGTTCTCCCACCATGTGTCTTGCCCCTCATCGCGATAGAAATGTTTTTAGCATTTGCAACATGGACCACTTAGAATGTGAGGAGGACAGAATGCCACCTCTAATGAACCCACATGACCTTTGACCCCAATCTGTGGACACCATCTGGGCTTGGGACGTGCTTATTACTGACAAAAGTTTGGTAAATCATTGCATTTGATTGTGGCAGAACAGAAAAAGAAAATTAATAAGATTTCTTTGGTCTTGCTCTAATCTTAGCAAGCTCAGGGGCCATTAAGACAAAAAATATCTCAAAAATATTCAAATAAAAACACCATAAGCAGAATCTAAACAAACACCCACCCCATATACAGTGAAGATTACGTTGTGGAACTGGGCAGAGTAAATAACCTTCCAGACCTTACAAAAACATGTTCCAGGTAAGGGGGGAAACGAAAGTTTATAAATACGCTGTTCAACATGTTTATAGAAACATACCTTGGCCTGAAAGTGGATCCCATGCGAGAAAGCATCCTCGCTATGCAGTGGAATCCTGGTGTCATACGCATCCTCCACTAGATTATATTTGTTCCGGCGAGACGGCATCTTCTTGTATTTCCCTGTCTGCAAAAGATCAAATTTTTGTGTTTTATGTTTCGACTTCTTGAGTTTGAAAAATGGTTACAGAGTATACATACCACGCAGTATGCACCTTGCCACATCTTGCATTCCTAGCTGTATGTCAATTTGATCGAGTGTGTGTACATATGCTGGGTGGTATACTGTACAGCAGAGGTTCCCAATAGGCGGCCCGGGGGCCAAATCCGGCCCACCAACCATTGATTTTTGGCCCTTGACTTGCTTAAAAATATTATAAACAAAATCATAACATAAGAAATTCAGGTGTATTTTGCCCTCAAGTACATGTAGGGGGACTTTCAAATATGTTCTGCTTTCTCTGGTCCTTGAGCTAATATTATTGAGAACCTCTGATGTACAGGCATAAAACAATGCTCACCATTAACTCATCTTTTCCAGGTCATTTTACAGATTAGTTGACAATTAGTGTCTTAATCTTGCCCTTGTATTAATAGCAGCTTTTAATGAATTTCTCTCCTTTCTCTTGGAATTGGTGATAATTCAAGGCTGATTCAGAGATTTCAAAATATATTTTTTTAGTGTAGTAATTAAAAATAGTCATCTAGAACTATAGATAGTCACCGTAAATGCTCAATTCCAAAGCTAGAGATGAATCAGATTTTCCATTTTCATGCAGTAAACATTTATGTGTAGTAGACAGTGCCATAGGATACCGTGTATAACAAAAATTCCGGATCCAGAATTTTATAACAAAGTTGTGATTTTTCTATATGAAGGACTTCGATTTGAGCTTAGTTATTTCACACAGTGATTAATATATGGACAAGCATTACTAGTATGCAAAAAAACATGATTTGTTTGAAAAATGAGTGGCATCGGGAAATCTCTGAGTCGGCCTTTGATCTTGACTATTAAAAAGAAATGGTGTATCTTTCACCATTTCTGATAAGGTGAATCCACAAGCTTGCCTTTAAGGTTTTTTCTTGTAAATTTTTGATAGTAGGGCATTTCAGAAAATGGTGGATTGAACTAAAAGTCCAATACATAGGTTACTAATCTCAAGTTCTTATAAGCCAATTCTCAATCAAATATACATTTAACTCCTAAATGTAGTATCTTAAAAGTTCATTTACTCACCTCAAGATGTTCATAAAAATATATCCACTTTGTATGCACTCCTTAAAGAATTAGATTGTACCCTTTTTATAAAAAGTCCAATTTGGAATCAAGACAATTCACAATTCCCAAATCCAAGGCTGTTCCACAATTGAAATCGCACAAAATCCCAGCGAATTACAAACAGTATGACAAACCGACTATTTCCAGCCATGTAGCGTGCAGTCCATGACAACTACTGAACCAAGAAATCAGCGCAGCTATACCCTCTACAAACTCCCACATTCCCCTCCCCTGTGGCACAGTTCAACAAAGCCTACCTACACTAATGCCAGATAGTTTACTCCCTATCATATTTGGGTATCAAGTATCATACCCAACTATTAATTCACCAGCTTGGTCTAGCATTGAAATACATGAAGGGGTAGTGAAGTATGTCTTTGAGTATGAGACTGCTAGTGGTGGATAAGGTGACTCATCCATATTGAAGTCTCTAACCAGGGTCTGCCACTAGGGGCTCACATATGGCCTTGCAGCAACAATGTTCCTTCCTGTTCGGCAGTGAGTTATTCATTATTTATAGGAACTGGCTACAGCTGGGAATGGGTCCAGATCTAGATTGGCAAGACAGATATGAGGATCCCTTTGATGAAAGGATCTCCGAAACTATTTCAAATGCGCAAGGTTTTGAGAAGAATATAGTTGGGGCTCCTAAAAATCGCCCTTAATTCAAGACCCCCAAAATCCAATTGGGATCTGAGAGTTGAATCCCATGAGTAAGTAGGTCTCAAAGCAGAACTCCCCATACTCATACACATCCTTTTTTTCTTGTGACAGGCTAAACACAGTTAAAGTGTAGACTTATCAGTGCTGTTTGAGTTCAGGCTAATTCTGCTTAAGTTCAAACTTACTTAAATAATATCTTTCCTCCATTGAAACAACAACAACATTCAAATTCACTTTGAGATAGGTCTTTGAGTCAGGAACTGAGAACCCTTAAAATCTTAGATGTCCCAGGGACCACACAACCCTTGGAGATGTTTCCATTTTGAGCTTTGTCCACACTCCACAGCTTCTTTAAGCACTTAACAATATAAGAAACAGGGATATAAAAAAGTAGCATTGCCTTCCAAAAGCATTTGCACTAGTACATATTAAAAATACATCGGTCCTCCAACCGCTTGTGTCGCCTGCCATCGCGGTTTGTGAATGATAGGCTTCACATGACCTTTGACCTTGATATGTGACCTTTGATCTCACAAGCAAATGAGGGTTTGCATGTAAACTCCATAAACCAAGTTTGGTTCCAATTGAACTTCAACTTTTCAAATGAGGTCTATTTTACATTTTCAGCCCATCTTACAACTTGACCTCACATGACCTTTGACCTTGGTATGTGACCTTTGACCTCACCAACAAGTGGGAGATCCCATGTTGCACCTATGACTGAAGTTTGGTTCCAATTGAACTTCAACTTTTCAAATGAGGTCAATTTCACATTTTCAGCCTATTTTACAACTTGACCTCACATGACCTTTGACACAAAAACTGGGATACCAAAAGTAGCATTTGCAGCACTTTCCAAAAGTATTGGCTGGTACATTCATGTAACAATTGAATTTTTTAAGTGTGGTTGCCAATTTAAAAAGTGATACCTTTTCATCTTTACCTTTCCCTATATTTGTTACATTGTTGTTTGTTTCTCTTTTCCAAGTCTATCAACCTTCCTCACATGATGAGAGAATTCAAAATAATTTTATGCCTTATTAAAATCTATTCTTTTTTTCAAAGAAAGGACTTACATACAATTTCAAATATGTATGCACACACACATACAGGCATGCACATACACACACACACACACACACACACACACACACACACACACACACACACACACACACACCCTCACTGGCTATGCATTCCTCACTGTTAAAAAAAAAAAAAAAAAAAATGTGACCTTTGACCTTGGCATGTGACCTTTGACCTTGGTATGTGACCTTAGACCTTGGCATGTGACCTTTGACCTCATCAACAAGTGGGGGATCCCATGTTGCACCTATGACTGAAGTTTGGTTCCAATTGAACTTCAACTTTTCAAATGAGGTCAATTTCACATTTTCAGCCTATTTTACAACTTGACCTCACATGACCTTTGACACAAAAGCTGGGATACCAAAAGTAGCATTTGCAGCACTTTCCAAAGTATTGGCTGGTACATTCATGTAACAATTGAATTTTAAGTGTGTTTGCCAATTTAAAATGATACCTTTTCATACTAACCTTTTCCCCTATTTGTTAGCATTGTTGTTTGTTTCTGTCTCTTCCAATCTATCAACCTTCCTCCCCTGAGAGAGAATTCAAAATAATTTTATAGCCTTATTTAAAATCTATTCCTTTTTTTTCAAAGGACTTCACATATACATTCAAATATGTATGCACACACCATACGGCATGCACATACCCAACCCTCACACACACACCACACACCCACACACACCCACCCTCACCCAACACACCCTCACACCTCAACACACACACCAGCACACACACACACACCACACCCCTCACTGGGCTATGCATTCCTCACTGTTCCCTGTTTTAAAAAAAACTAATTTTCACTCAAAATCTGACTTTGTTAAAATTTAGCTTTGGTGGCTAGACCCTAGACAGGGACCATGTCAGACAAGGTGAAGAAGGGAGAAAACAGTTACCTACTGTGCAGTAAATGGTCAATATCTTTTTGGGCAGACTTTGACAATAATTGCCAATCCAAGAATTCCAAAGCAACAGCTTTCCTGTGGCGGCAAACACTGTTGCAGACAGGTAATTCAACTTGTTTTCACTCTCAATAAGCACTGTTGTATAAACATTGACATATTACTTGCACCTCGGTTGACCAATTTAATTTGTGGTACATCTAAAAATTACCTTAAAGTACTACAACTTGTCTTTTCAACACTATTTTTGGACAAGGCATCATATACATATACTGTACTTCAATTGGAGATCTGGTCCCCACCCACCAAATATTGACAACAAGGATGACCAGGACAATGTCATTTTATACTCTGTCCAGCCGCGAAGGATTAATTAGCGATGCGGGCGTATACATTGAATCGACTTCAGCGCGCTGCGTAGTAAATCAAGAATGCACTGCAATTGAAAGGCGACACTGGGTGTGTGTGCACTCGCGTCGCCACTCATACTTCAGACGAGACAAGGTAACACAAGTCGTCCATACCACAGGCTCACAAGGATAGTAACTGGAAACGGTTTCACCACCATCTTACTGTTTACCAAAACAACTTAGACATCTCAACATATCCAATTAGCTGTGCATGTACATGATAACCTTTTCTGGGCAAGTGATGTAAACAGAGGGAAGAGGATTGGATTAATGCTACCAAACTTTTCATTCTTCAATTATCCGAACATTGACTTATTCGAACCACATACTTTCATTCTATCAGTATTATTCTAATATTGATGGTTTGAGAGAGATACACTCTTTACGATTTTGCCTTCTTGCTTTGTTCAGTATATGGTATGTCCACCATAATAAATAGTGTACAAATTCTAATTTCTGGAGCTAGTAAATTTCTGATTGTGATCATTCCCAAAATTGCTCTAGTAGTGCATTTGAACTTATTTAGCATAATGTGTATGATATAGGTAATTTACCTGAAAATTCATATTTAAAAAAAGATTGAGACATAGGTCTCCAATCTTTTAGGCACACACATGGTCTCTAATGACATCAGGGTTACATCCATCCCATGTTTTCCCTCAGCTTTTGATCAGTACAAACCCTCATAACCCAAGGACACGCATAGGATTACACAGTAGCCGTGTTTTGTTGATATCAGTTTACTTTCATTGACAGAAGCAGTTCTACAGAGAATTAATAATAATGGACAATATTATTAATGAAATACAAAAAGAGAAGTTCAAGCTTCAATTTTGCACACTAATGGTGAAGCCAAATTTTGGTCCCTGAATCACTCCAGGGGTGGTTCCCCAATCAACCTTTCGTTGGGCTTCCTTCGGAGGGTGCAGTCCCACCCATGTTATTGCCCATGTGGACGTGCCCAAAAGGAATGTCCATCGTCCACTTGGGACTGTTTTACCTCGGTATGTTGCGGCCTTTTGACAGGGCCACCAATCAGCGAGTGGCTTAGTTAAATCTTGGGGTTTCCCGCGAATTTTGTCTGATGTGTAAGTTTTGCCTCCTTTTTGTCACAATCCGGCTGGAGGAAGACAGTGCGGTTGGTTCCGAAAATCCCCCCCTCCCCACCCAGTGGGACTGGTTGGGGTCCCCTCAGAGTGGGTGCACTGAGGGGTGTACCACAGGTCGGTGGCGTTGGTTTGGATTGTCCCAGGGGCTGGGACATCCCTCCTTCGGCTATTATCAGAATGTTTGGGGCCTGGGTAAACCTTACCCTGTATGGGTAGGGGGATGAAGCCAGCCTCTGGCTTAGTGTTCTTGAGATTGGCCAATCGCATGTGGTTCCCTATTTTGTGTTGGCACGGTTTTCACCACCCTTTCCTACTGGAAATGCTTGTGTGTAACCCCAGTTGTGTTGTCAAAAAATTGGTCACTGTCTATCCAGCCCTTCCTGCAAACACTTAATTACTCGACTCCCTGTGTTTGTATCGTGTGATATTGAAAGAGTGATTGGTCTGGGAGCCAATAGGCCTATATTTAACATGATAAGGTCCACTGAATTAGAAGAAAGTCCTCATGCATGCCATTTCACACCTTATGATAGCTTTACCACCTATCACAATGGACATGATGGGCAAACTGGTTATGATATTTACCTTGAATAAAACCATTTTCCTGTTTTCTATGATAAGGGCAAGTAACATTCAGTTTATTTGATAATTTGGATCTACTCAACAACTAAGTGATTTAGGTCAAGTTTACTATATTTCCTATTTTTGGAGGCAATCACAGTAAACCAACTAACTTACGGCAAGGCTTGAAATAAGCATGGGGCAAGGGGCAATTTCCCCCTGAAAAAAGTAAAAAACTGCAACTTTTAAAAAAAAAAACTGTGTACATTTGTAATATACCAGGGGCATAAAAATGTGTCAAAACACCAAAATTGCTCCTGGGTCTGAAATCCTATTTCAAGCCTGCCTTTACGGGCTACTCCAGTGGTTTTCTCATTATTTTTAGAGCTGAAGGGCCAGAGATGCTGAACATATTGAAAGTTCTCCCACTTGAGTCACTATGAGTTACAATATGCTCATGCATCCACCAAGGACACAGTTCAGTGGGTTGTACTTGACCACCTTGACCTGAACTGACCTTGTGTGATCTCGGGTACATATATATACCCCAAAACCAGGCGGGATACTTTCTTAAATACCCTGGTGAATGAAAGCTACTGAACTGGGCCAAGGAAATTGAGCCTTTTGCTAGCTCATATTGACTGCCAAATACACCTGAAATACAACCTGAATACACACTCACAAAAACACTAACTGGATTGTGTTTCAGTTCTGTTTTTTTTTGTTTACAAACACAGCTTTGCTACTGGTCATGCCATGGCTTGTTCAAAAATTATGTGCACTCTTGCACCTTTTACTAGCTCATAATGAAGTGCCACAAATTACACCTGAAATACACCTGAATACACACTCACAAAAACACTAACTGGATTGTGTTTCAGTATGTTTTTTTCTGTTTAAAACACAGCTTTGCTATGTCATGCCATGGCTTGTTCAAAAATTATGTGCACTCTTGCACGCCAATACATTTAAACAACGTGGTTGACCTCCCATTCAATAGTGTAATCCTAATATTGATTGGGGTGAGAAATACTCCTTGCATTCTTCCTTTGTTCTCATGTCAAAATCACACAGGAACTTCTGAAAACTGTGTGCACAATTTCCAATCTCTCTTGATTTTCATGATATTGAGCATTCAAAAAATGTTCAAAGGATGCATTTGGATATGTGGATGTGATTCTAATTAAAGGAGAACGGTATAAGAATAACAATATACGATATACGCTATAAAAAATAATTATTGAACACATATCGAGTGTTTTCATGAAAAACGGAATTATACTAACAATAAAAATGAATAAAAACATTTTGTCTGACCATGCGCTATTTAAAATTCGCGCTAGTGTATAATATGGGATATGTATACGTGTTATGCGATACCGTACGTCACAGTAGGTCATACAGCTTTCCACACGTGACCTTTCATACTGTGGTTTTACTATGGCAAGTATGACCCAAGCGTGCCGACCGTATTGCATAACACGTTATCCAATAGCCGCGAATTTACATAGCAACATGGTCAGGCATATGGTTTTTTATTCATTGTATATGGGTTAATATAGGGTTCTTTTTGTCGATATGTGGTCAATATTATTTTTACAGGTATATTGTATAATATTATTCGTTGTACGGGTTCTCCTTTAAGTTGGACTCATATTTATTGTATAAATTTAGGAAGACTCAGGCATGTAAACAATTGACATTTGGGTTCCCCCACAAATAAAGAGACGTTGTACAGTGGTTTTCAATACTTTCCTCTGTGTTAGTTGGTTATATCCCACAACACAGATCTTTCCTAACGGGCCTACCGCTACATGGATGATCATCCATGGGTGCCCACTCTCACCCATAGAAGACAAGGTATTGAAAAACACAACATGTCCATATACTATAAAACACACTACACCACCAAACCCCAAAAAACATCAAACCTTTGTCACAATTGAGGTTTTTTGGTGTTCAGTACTTTGCGCTACCCAACTTTTTTTTTTGCATTTTTTGGGGTTTAGTACTAGTCTTACGGTCCAACATTGGTGTTTTTTTGGGGTTCAGTACTTCTATTATATCTGTTCTAATTACTGTAATGTTTTTTTTTAGTTAGTACCAGTCTTATCAAAGTGTATAAGTGGAGTTTTTTGGTGTTTAGTACTGGAGAGCTGGAATTCAGATGGGATTTTTTGAGGTTTGGTAAATGGTTGTTTTGGGATTCAGTACTCTTAGTTAAGTTCATGGTTTGAAACTAGAGACAATTGAATTTTTAACAATTCTTGTTTTTTGTGTGGGTGTTCAGTACACGAAGTGTAAAATCCAGATTTGTTTTGTTGGTGGGAGGTGGTAAATGGTGTTTTTTTGGGGTTCAGTACTTCTATTATATCTGTTCTAATTACTGTAATGTTTTTTTTTAGTTAGTACCAGTCTTATCAAAGTGTATAAGTGGAGTTTTTTGGTGTTTAGTACTGGAGAGCTGGAATTCAGATGGGATTTTTTGAGGTTTGGTAAATGGTTG
>JAMKCH010003012.1:0-37023 GCA_023653785.1 Ophioderma brevispina
ACAAGGTTTTGATTAAAAAGCCAAATAAATCCTTTGGCTGGAGGGGGATGGTGGGGTTGATGGGGTAAGTGGGGTGGTCGAGGCTGAGGATCGGAGTGGTAGCAAGTACTTATTGAGCCGTTGCCCAGGCTAAACGTCGGTCTGAAGAAATCGGACAGGTTATTGTCTTTTTCGGCAGATTTCCATCCCATTTTGTCAAAGATTTTATCCCTTTCCACCTCTACTCTAAGAAAAAAGGGCTACGAGGTCTAAACTTGTTTCTCTTTGGATGATCTTTTGTGGTCGGTTCTCAAATTCTTAAGAACGTTTTTGAGGATTCCATGATTCTTGAGCGTTCCATATAGGGACGAAAAAAGGTTCTAAGGCGCATTTGTTTGTTTCTGTTAGTGTGTACAGAATTAACAATTGTTGTTTGCTTGGTTTATTGTTTGTTTGCATTTGGTATATTATTTCCTATCATTCTTCATGATCGATTAATTTTTGGACAACAATTGTTGCATTTGAAAAAACATCATTGACATCCTTGAAACTAGAATTTCATAGTCAGATTCACGAATGAAATGAAATATTCTATAAACGTTAATCTTAAGGTAGGCCTACTGTAAGAGAGTTAGCTATGTTTCATAAAGTGATGGTTTGAAGCAGTACATGTTTCATAACACATACGGAAAAATTAGACTCGGTAGCCGGATTTTCTTCCCGCGATGGGGATTGAGCAAGAGTAGATTTTTTGCACAAAATGTGAATCTTTTGGTGGTGGGTGGGCGGTTGGGCCAAAGTGGACTTTGCCAACTACACAACGGTCTTATTTTTGTACCCAAAATCTCATTGAATCGATTGCAAACAGCAGTTATGACCTTTATAACTTTTGGGATATTTTGGGAGGTTTGGACGCTTCTATCGCCGCTCATCCAAAGGTTTCTCGCTTGAATCTTATTAATTTTCCGCTTGCAAAATGTTAAGTTTGATAGCGAAACAAACAGTTGGTTGGACGAATTCATTTTAAACAAACTTCTTTTCGTTCGTCCGGCTTCCTCTTCCCCTACTACTAGAACATGAACCTGAAATACACAATTTTGGTTGTATGTGATTTTGCTTCACTGCCGAAACTCCTCAATTGTTTAGGGTCAACACTGCGGACGAATCAATAAGGGAATCATGCGGCGCGTGGTTTGTTATGCCTCGGACTGATCGGTAAAAATGCAGATTTTGGGTTTGTTATGCACTATGAGAAACGAAGCATTTTCTCGGCCGAAAATCAACCACACACATCAAAATGCTCACCGTTCTGCAAAATGTTATAGGATACATATCATCAAGAGGAATGTACCACTTTAATGTATGTATAAAAAACTTTATAAGTAAAAAATAGCATCTCAAATCACAAAAAATATGTAAAAATCTGAAAATATCGACCTGTTACATACTTCTATCAAAGAGATTATGTCAGTTTTCTTAATATTATAGTTTGGTAGAATAATTGGCTAAATATTAAAAGAAAACGAAAGGATAGGTCTTTATGATTAGGTATAGTATTTTTTGCAAATTACATGCGCATTCCTAATTTCGTATGCATAGTGTATACAAATTAGCCTATATCTATGGTCTAAAACATGAGGCAAATATTGCAGATTTCCCTCACAATAAACTTTCAAACACTCTATGTTCAAGATACACAAAATTTTGGATGTTGTGGGCAGATTGCCGCGTTTTTGTTAAATAAGCCTCTTTTAAGGGTCGGCCCGCTTACATATCATAAAATATTTCTAGAGTTTCCATTCGATCCCTCAGTTTCGCAGTTTTCCGACCCAAATAAATACGACAGATTTGTTAAAGATGACGTAACAACTTCGGGTATGGGCGTTTTTAAAATAAATTATTAATGCTTTATATTTATATTTATATAAGGGATACTAATCTCTTATTAAAAGCGGATAATTGAAAGGGGCTCTGACAAGTTAAAATCACGTAGATTAATGCAAAGGTGTTCATGAGTTAGCCAGAGTGAGTTAGATCTATCGTTCAGGACAGGGTAGGTGCAATTTGCGCGGCCCCACCACTCTCTACGTAATTGAAATTATAGGAGATCCATTTTAGCCCGTTTTGTGTGTAAGTTCTAGACTCCCACCCCTCACCGGATCACTGTTACCTAATTGAAGGTTTTGACCGCAACTCTCATAATACCAACTTCTTGAAACCACAGTCAAGTCCTTTAAATAATTAGAATTAATTAAAAAGAGTTGGAAGAGCCCCCCCCGTAACAGATCCTCCATTAGTGTACTCAATTCATGACATACGACCATCTTTGCTCATTATCGATCTGTACGTCTTTAAAAATGGTTAAAAGTTGGTTAAATACAAGATTTGAAGCGTCACTCGCTGTTTGTTAAATAGGCAATATTGATCTCTGGAGATAAAAAATATACATTTCTTAGAAAGGAAAAGATTGCAAGGGTATTAGAAAACCAATGGCAAAATTCTGATGATGCCAAAAGTATTAAAACCCACGCCATTCCACTGTGTTGTATCTCTGCTCAAGTCTAATATAAGGACACAAGGTTTATTTCTTGATTTTTATAATTCGGAGACAAATATCTAGAAGGTGTTTTCTCATTTTGGCATTTTTAATCCCAGCCATTTATAATTATATTATTTTTTTTATTTTTTTTATTTTTTTTAAATAAGTTGAGATTTCTTAAAGGTGCACATGAAATGTCACATAAGCGGTCTCTTTTAAAAAATATGAAAATTCTGATTTTGCCACTCATGGTTAAAGATTTCTCTCAAAATATTCCCATGTGAAAGGATTATGCATTAGAATCTACTATAGGAGGAAATACTAAATTCAGCTATGTTTTATATTGACATTAGCAAATCAAAATCACCTTTTGTTTTCAATTTCAAGGAATTTCTGTAGCTAAATACATGGAAAAACAATAATTGGGGGGTTTATTCTATTGAAATCAATCACATAGACACAATAATGGATGCCCCAAAATCCCTCGTTGCACCTTTATGTAAATCCAAAACACCAGCTCATATAAAAATTGAAATATTTGTACACCACCAAAGGATTCTGACAAGTAACATTTAAATCCAGAGTATTATACAACGCAATTGTTTTTTCTTGAAAAAAAAAATCCTCCATACGTTATTGGACTAGATAACAAATAAGAATTAAAAAGGAGGCGAAAAAATTGAATAGCCTATATAATGATCATGCTCAGCCAATATTAAATATTTAAGAATCCATTATAGAGAAATGCAATTTTTGAATAATGGATTGAAAATGTGTGTTTTAAGGCTACGTTGTTATTGAGGCGTCTCAAAATTACTCGAATTTTAAACTGACGTGTTAATGCCCATTAAGCCATGTTACATCTAAGAGGAAATCTAAACTTACTCAGAACATCATCTTAAGGTGGTTTCAAAGTGTTTTTCTTTTCAAACCGTCAATACCGTTCTTCCCCGCCTGAAGACCTGAAGATCACAATTAATAAGACTTACAAAGCTGAAAAGCTTTGCAATCATATAAGAGGCCATTAAAAAACGCCCTAGGGTATAGTTTAGACATATCTAAGAATTCAGTTAGTAAAATGCTTTGCCACTCCAGATATGATTTTTTTGGTATAGAAATGTCATTTCACGTAATTTTAGAATATATTAAGAAACTAGATGCCATTGTGCATAGATAATTTGAAAGTAATTGTTGTATAATAGCCTTACTAGATCGTGGCTCATAGAGTAATCTTATTAGAAAAGGAAAAGATGCATTTAAACTGTCTCATGGTGCCCTACCGTTGGGAATATCTATAGTGAAGGCAGATTTTGGGCGACCCGTCCAGTTTGCGGCGTACTAGATTTGGACACTAAGGTAATCAGACGTATGTCGCGAGTTGGATATAAGGGTAGGCAATGTACCGGTCAATAACAAAGTTTGCTTACACAGAAATAAGGGATTTAGAGATGGTTTTTTGAATGACCTGCGGTAGCCTTCTCAAAAACCACCGACCTAAGAGTATGCTTGTTTGTACTCATTTGATTGCATTTTTCATGCTAATTCAGAATATGGTCATGAAAATGCATAATTTTGAAATTAAAAAAAAAACAATATTGAAAAAAATGTAAGGGACGAATTCAATACTCAACTGGCGGGCGTTTTCCGGTTCTGCCCGGTTCCGCGCGGTTCAATTAATTCATTGAGTTTGCTGAAAGAAGATTGAGCGGATTGAATGAACCGCTAGAAACCGGGCACAACCGGAAAATGCCCGCCGGTTGAGTATTGATTTGGTCCCTAAGAGATTGCATTGGTAAACAAAATATCAGTTACACATTTTGGATGAATAGCCAAAAATCTTTGCTTATGAGTTGAAATTGATTTGAATATTTTACAGAAAACCCAGTTGTATATTGGAATTTCTTTGAATCCCCAAAACCTTAAATTTAATCCTTAACAAAACAAGCACCTATTGTAAATATATATGAACTTCTTTGAATCTGTTATTGTTGGGTTTTTTTTTTCAGAATGAAGAATCGGTTTTTTAATTGTACTTGTTTTTAACTTTGCCAACAAAACGGTTTCCGAATGGGTTTATCCTTAACATAAACCGGAAATTAAAATTTGGCCAAATAACCAAAAAGGGACTGATTCTTCATGATATAGTTTTAATGACGGAATTGTAATCTTGATCATAATAATCTTATGTTTGATTTACAGCTAAATATTTCACCTGTACGATGATCATGGTGGCGGCTTCAGTTGTTCTTACTATTTTTACACTCAACCTTCATCATCGTCATCCAAAATTCACCCCGCCCATGTCCAACTGGGTGAGTACTATTTTAATTTACATGTTCTTCCCTAAACCCAACTTAACCAAATACAAACATCTTTGCTGAATCTCACGATGAAAACAGGGGTATGTAAAACAATGTAACGAATTTAAGGGAACGTATTCCTCACCCTTCAGCCGTCTATTTGTTGTACCTGTGTTGTACTTCGGCTTTTGTAAACAGGAAAATATTAGGCAATAGAGACCGTATGAGTATACGGAGGCGATCAACTTTGCAGTGTCATTTTACCAAAACATTGAAGATCATTTTACATTTATATAAACCTCATCAGCAGATCAAGAAGATTTCTCCAGCGATGCAAGTGACAAATTATGAAAATAAATTGCCTAATTATGTCTAAAAGGAGCCTGAGACAAATCTTCAAAATTGAAGAGGGGATCATTTTGCATATTCATCACTAGTTTTCTGTTTTTAATCCAGAAGTGGTAGCAATCAAAATTATTACTAAGAGTCAAAACTGAAAAAAATTCAAAACGCGACATTTATTAGTGTTATATCTGGTACGTCGTTAAGATTTTTTCAGTGTAGTTTTCCAGACACTCTTCACACCAAATAAGCGTGAGACATAGCGCTTTATAGAAAAACCATAATGTATGCTACCTTTCGTACTTTCCCGCACCATTGAGAACCCAATCGAAAACAGCTGTGGATTGATTATCACGCTATGTCCGTTTAGTGTTTGTCCTTAAACGCCATCAATCGTGCACCTACACGTATTCCATACAGCAAGATAGGTACAGAGAAGGAAAGACAAAGGTACATACTGGTTTACTGACTGAAATGCAGACCAATAGGCGTGCGCCATAGATAAAGAAGTGATAGTGATAAACGGAGATAGAGAGAAAGAAAGGTACCAACTTAAAATAAACTGAGAGAGATATGTGAAGTAGGCAGCTACCAGGACACAGACAGACAGTCAGACCACCGACAGACAGACAGGCAGACAGAGGCATGTTTGATTATGCATATTCAATTTAACTTGATCAAAAAAGTACACAATCTCGACTGGCTTAAAATGCATTAGCAATGACTGCACATCGTTGTGTTAAGCCTGATTGAGTTTTAATCAAGTTATTCTTGCGTAAAACAGTCGTGCTAAATCTTAAAATTGCATGGTAAGGTTATCTGGCATAACTCGACCACACGGAACATCAAAACATATCTGCTTATTAATTTCGGGCAACTCTATATTCGAGTCAAGCATGTCATGAGGCCCAAGAAAATCAATTTTCGGCGCTAGATGGTGCTACTATTGAGGATTTGGCGTAGCTCAAACTTCTACACTGTGCTACTGGATATTTCCACTGAGCTATTCAGCGGCAACCACTGTTTCGTGTTTGTCAAACAAAATCAGGAACGTCCCAACTTTTTCATTATTTCTTAAGTCACGAGTTGTCACTTTTGCGATAAAAACTGCAGCAGAAACCTTGAGTGGCCCATGTCTTGGCAAGAAGATTTAATGTATTTCAAGTTGATAAAAATGGTGAAATGCGACAAAATATCTTGCCAATGTGACCAACTTAAAAACTATCTTGTGCACTGTGACAAAAGTATAGGAAAGAAACCTGTTTAGGTAGGCAGGTAGATCCGGTAGTTAGGCAAGTATAAGTAGGCATGCTGGTAGCTACCTGTTAAAATAGATCGAATATATCGAGAAATAGATAAGATGGAGAGAGATTGAGAGAGAACGAGTAAAACTCAATCTTTCCAAAATGTAAATGCACCCAATTCGCTACGAGCCCCGCCAACGTTAATCACTGATTACTAAGTCACAGCTGTAACCACCGAATCATGTCTTGGGTTCCACGTTCAAGATTATCGCAGTCAATTATGTGTTGAGCAACTTTCCACTCAGCTCTTCTATGTTGTAAAATGTCACTCACAGTTAGTAGCGTATACAACTTGTAAAACAACTGTTGTGTGCGAGCAACAAAATTGAAGACATTTATAGAACAAACTCTCGGGCGAAAAATGCCTTTCGTGTTATGAAGACAGCTGAGCGTTCATCTAACATCTGACCATTTCTTGAACAAAATGGACGAACATTAAAATTTAACCTATCGCCTGCAGAGCCGGACACCCTAGTTTCTTGACGTCAATATTTTTGAGTATGCCATATTTAGGTCATATCATTGCATATATCGGTTTATCTGCCTTATGAATATTTACAAATACATACCCTGCAATTCTTTTTTTAAATATATAATGTTCAGACAAAGGCTAGTTTTGCTACTTTTGCGGTCATGTTCCGCTCTAATTGGTGCGGGGTTGTACTGACAGGCCTGCAGCCAGTTATTTCGAATCCATCTATATTTCAAAACTGTCATGGCGTGTCACACACTTTTTAACTTATGTAGAGTACTGGGTCGTCTACAGAGTACCGAGACGAGACTTGACATTTTCAAATTACTGAATTGTAAATGAGCAGTTAAGAAATCGAGACCGCTGAACAAACCGGAAACTTTTAAGGATTCGTAAATGCTAAGATAACGAGTGTGACCTACGGCCGTCGCGTCACTAGAGAGAGACTACGACTTTGCTGTTTAATGTTTGCATGATTTTGCAGGGCTAGTAATATAACAGGACTATTTAAATATCGGTTCTGATTTGGTGTTGTTTTAAGCAACGTTAACGCGAGAGTAGGGATCGTATTGACTGACGTTGCGTGCGCAGGCGTCACTTTGAGTCGGAGAATGCTAAATTGGAAAGAAAATGGTTAAAAATAATAAAAAAAATTAGTGATGATGTGAATATAATGAGTCCAGTGTGTATCTTGTTGTTGTTTGTTTACTTTGGTAGTTTGCTTCTTTTGGCTGGACTGCCATGACTGCGGAGATGCAAAAAAATCGTACTTTTTAAAGCTAATTTTCAAAGAAAATGTGCTTTTACGTAAATAACGTAATAACATAAGGTTGGGTACATAATACAAGTTAATGACAAGCACTGAAGCAACCCACAAAAGTGATTTGTCCCACATGAACATAGAGTGAGTCAAGAAAATTCTGCATCAAACTGTAATCCGTGATGTATTCTTCATATATAAAGCAATCAAGAATAATGGAATTTATCCTAATTTTTCACAACGCGTGGTTTAACGTCACGAAAGTTCTGGCTCCCCTAAATATACAGATGTCGTTCCCTGTCATATATTTTATACCAATACACTTCCATTTCTAGTATATTATGCTTATTAATTATTTAGAGATGGAAATAAATTCAGTTACAACTGGTTTTCACTACTTGTGAAATTATCTTAATTGTTATGTATATTGTAAGATATGAATTTAGTCACACGAACATGACGAACAGTTTGTATTTATCTACAGTGTATATTAATCCACATTATATACAAATCGCCTTAAAATATTTAATATCAGCCATACTAACATTGGATAACTACATTGAAAATAGCAAGGCATTGTTTATGAAACAAATGGGTGTTTTCTTATGTACCAATACAAGCTTCGTATTTTTGTCCACCACTTTTTGTGGAAACTCTCGGGTTCAACGTCACACATGACGTCATCGGTGATGTCACAATTCTTATCTTGCACTTTCTATTTAAATACTGGGCTGATACTGAAAAAGGTGTAGAAAACAACCCAGAAACGTATACTGCGTATATTGACTTTTTCTTACGGATGTATCAATTTATAATTCTGTAGTACATTAAACTCAGCGTGCATTTATAGTACTTTCATGGATTATTCATGAAACTTTCAACCTCATGTTTAAAAATACATCGAAGGGAGACTTTGTAAAATGATCCAAATAGAATTTGAATTTACTTAAGTATAATAAACGGTGGTTAAGTGGAAGATTCAGAGGAGGAGGGGAAGCGGGTATTAATGTATTAATTTAGCATAAGGAGAGATTGTGCACCGTTCATCATGTTTATGGCGCGAGGACAGCTGTGATTAATCGGAGCGCTGGAAGCATTGTATATTTATCCGTTGTTAAACATAATTATGTAATGTACATATGTGCAACAAAAATCCTCCACCAATATCGAGCTAGCTTATTTGAAAGTCTTTTTAGCGCCAATGTGCAAATTAATTTAATTACTGATTTTTTAAGTGGAGAGGTACGCATAATCTAATCTTTCAATAATCACCAAAATGATTGCAGTGATTGTTAATTTTCCGATATTGTCTAAAGATACCAATTCTTGACGAATTTAATTTGTATATAGTATCGAGTCTTTTTCTTCCGAAGTATTGTTATTCTTTTAAATGTAATAACCCGTTTAAGTTTATTTAAAGTAAGTTTTAAATAACCGGATAGCCATTACTAGGATCGGAAGTGCATAGTAAACTAAATCAAATGGCGTACTTTTTTTGTACTTGAGTATATTTGGTAAGGGATCCAATGCTATCAGGCATACGGTCTGTTTGCAATTCTGTCCCTTTGGATGGATGGCCACCCCTGACAGTATCAGGGTAACCAAACCAGACTAGTCACATTACAAACAGCTATTAATGCTAGTCCTACAAGATAGGGAATTCTTTGCTAGGCAGCGAGAAATCTCAAGAGAGACGGAGAAAGAAAGAGAAAGTTGCGTGGCCTGTCATAGATCGGTTAGAATTTATCCTGAGTAGCCAAAACAACACCCAATCGAATGTGACAGAAAAGCTTTAACAGAATCCTACTTCCGACGGCTTGCGTGAACATGATGGTACTACTCGCATAGTCTGGATTCCTTTCTTTAAATCTCATTAATTAATATTGATTTTAGTTCACAGGAAATTTGCTTAGTGGTATTTTGCAAATATCTGATTAATAACGATATCATTTCTTATTTTTATTTAAACTTGGCACCTTTTTTTTCAACTTGCTGTTATTAGGGTACATCGGTTCAAATTACTTTGTTTTCCAAAGCTATTTGACTTTTTGTAAATTATTTCTTTGATTTAAAAACAAATAGCTTGTAGCACAAATCTGACAACTCATATATAAAAGTAGTTTTACATTCAAGATCTATCACATGGAAAAATCAGAAACATCTCTTGCGGAAATTTTGACATACCGGTCTACAAAAGTCTTTGCATGTTATATGGCTCTCTATTAAATATGCATTCTCAGGTCCGTAGCCAGGATTTTTTTCGGGGTGGGGTTGTCTAAAATTGACATTTTCTCCAAGGTGCGGACCTTGGGGCGAATTTTCAAATGGACCTTTTTCAAAAATTTTGACCTTTTTGCTAATCTCCGACTTTTTCTGTTTTCTGCTAATTTGTTGACTTTTTTTACCAGGGCCAGTGTGAAAGTAATTATAGTCCACCGGGAGCCACAGTCCGGGCTCCATAGACGACAACGGAATAAAGCATGAAACTAATGTTGCGTGAAGAGTCAACTGAACCGAGTGCCCTATTCTTTACCGTTGTAGCTGGACTATGAGTACGGCGGAACATAATTACTTCTACACCGGTTTTTTACTTTTGAGATTGAAGGGGGGGGGCGCCCCATCGCATCCCTTGGCTACAGGCCTGCTCCTTGTCCATAATGATTGTGTGAAAGTAATTATAGTCCACCGGGAGCCACAGTCCGGGCTCCATAGACGACAACGGAAAAAATAAAGCATATGATTGATGAAACTAATGTTGCGTGAAAAGTCAACTGAACCAAGTGCCCTATTCTGTACCGTTGTACCTGGATTATGAGTACGGCGGAACATAATTACTTCTACACCGGTTTTTTACTTTTGGGATTGGAGGGACGTCCAATCGCATCCCCTGGCTACAGGCCTGCTCCTTGTCCATAATGATTGTGTAAAACAAATTCTAAAGAAATTTGCTTGAATTACAAATCCCTGAGGTCTAATTCCGAAAATCTGTGTATAGGTTTGGCTAGCAAAATTAACAACCCAAATCGTTGCCAAATTGCCGGGCGCTTGATATTATTTTATTCTGGTGGCATAATAAAAGAGACTTTCAAACTGGTGTGTGACGCATGGCATATTATCACTCTTGATTATGCAACTAATTAATTGCTTTAATTAAATTCTCTAACTTTTATTACTATTTGTTCCTTGCCCTTGTTCCTTGGGTGTAAAAAATCAAAGCAAAAATCAGGTGCCATATTGCCCCGCGCTTGATATTATTTTATTTCAGTGGCATAATAAAATAGACCTTCAAACAGCTGTGTGATACATGCTATATTTACACTTTTGAATATATGCAACTAATTAATTGCACATAATTAAATTATTCAACTCTTATTACTCTTCGTTCCTTTGCCTTATTCCTTTGAGTGTTAAAAACAAAAAACAAATCACGTTCATTATGATTCTTAATCCAAAGGGATATGAGGAGATTAAGTATTTCACGAACTTCTTAATTCCATATTTTACATTATTTGGGGAAGTGTGTTAAACAATTCCCTTAACTTAGATAAGCAAAAAAGCGAAATTCTTGTATTGAAAACAATCAGATTTTGTTATTTAGATGACAGGGTAAGCATTAAATCGACATGGATACGAGGTTGCACTCTGTAAAACGCGCGAAAACGTTATTGTAATAGGGTTATAAACGATAGTCCTATTCTAGAAGTTGGGGGAAAAAGGTTTGATGATGTTTTTCTATAGTTTGAAAGGTGCTGAATCAAAATTTTGGGGTCCAACCTCTGGGAAATGTGGGGAACTTTATAAAATAAGGGGATAGAATTTTAGTACAGGGGTAAATTTGAAATCAAGTCAAATTGTGTTTAAATGTACACCAATGTATTTGTATCATTATAAGGATTAAACAAGGTATAGTTTGTCTAGGTTCCAACCTATGCTCAGATTTTGTTGAAGCAGAAAATTCATTTTAATAATTTGGGTGACAACTCTGTATACCATTTGAGGTCAAATTCTAAGAAATTGCAATAATCTATGACTATAGTTGCGAAATTGAGATTTCATGTGAGGTAGGTTTGAAACACTAAGTGGTCAACCTTTTGATTCAAATGAGTACCATGCATTTCCACTATGGACAAATCCAACGAGCTTAGTGTGGTGATCAGTGATCATCCATTACTGGGAGCATCAAACCTTTCCAATTCTTATATGGCCGGCTGTACCACGATTTAGTACACACAATTCAAATTCCGTGCTTTATCTGCATATTTGGGGGAATTTAAGGGAATCATATACCAAAAATATGTAAAATTGGCTTACAATATATAAAATTGGCTTGATACATAGGTTTCTTGTAATTTCAAAAAATATATAACGCACACCTTAAGCTTTTATTTACCTTTTATTTGAACCAAAGCGACAATCCGTTCCGGAGTTATAGACAATTGAACTGGACAAGATGCTGGATTTTTTTTACCAAAGCGGTTTTACCAATCCGTTTCGGAGTTATAGACAATTGAAGGGAATAAGATGCGGATTTTTTTTTTTAATTTTGGTATGATTTTGTATTGACTTGTTTTGTAGCATTGTTTTAAAAGGCTATTTTTAAGAAACCAATGAACTTTTGATTATAACTTACAAACACATAAATGGATTGAATTTATGTCTAAAAATTGATAATAGTCCATTCAAAATAAACCTACATAATTTCGTCTTGGATTTTTACGTTTACTATGCATTTCTTTATTTCCTCACCCTGCTATATATAATGCGTTAGATTCTAACAATATCATAACTTCTGAATTATTAACATTATCTAAGTGAAAATGCTGTCAAATAATTTTAAAATTTAAAGTAAACCAATCAACAAAATTTGTGAATTTGTGCTTTAAGTAACAGAATAAAAAAAAATCATGGCAGACACGTTTCGGATGATATTTCAACTTGATATTTTGTGCAAAATCAACACAAAAAGTTGAAAGTCAGGTTAAAATAACAAACCAACCGGCCAAAAATTCAAAACAATTGCTTTGAGGTGACATGGATAATGTAACCACCAACAAATAGAAACCAAAATTGTCGGAAATTTTCAATCCGTTGCGCTGCCGATTTACTTACACGCGTTCCCGTGAAAACCTTCGACCACAACTTTGAACTTTTGTCTGATACATTTGAGGTTTTCTCAGGTTAAAGTAAAATTTAAAAGTTTAATGTGTTTGGTATACAACGGAGTGTGTTGGAATGTGCAAAACTGGATTAATGTATAATATAACCGAAAGTCTGGTGTTTTGGGTGAATTAATACTTGTTATTTTATATGGGAAATTTCCGGCTTTAGTGTGTGATGCCTTTGTTCTTTTTTAATAATGTGAGCTTAGGCTACCTGTAGTTAACATTCTTCATTTAGTACACGAAGTAGGATGGGTGTTCTCGAAAAAGTAGGTCCTTTCAAACTAAAAAAACCTACGGGACCAAATAAATATTTTTCCCTGTGGTCAGATCAGTTTTAGCTTTTATGAAGGCACTTAAGGCAATACTCCTATTAGTTTCACAGAAACGTCTTAAAGAACTATGAGTCCGCATTTAGAAATTTGCCCAATGTTCCCCAATGTCTACAGTTGTGTTGATACGAACTCTCATCTGCAATATTGGGACGTCACGCGGTCGGACTAAACGTGCAAAATATCACTGCCATAAAATACCCGTGAAAATAAGATATTTCAACAGCTTCCAATAGTATTATTTAATTGATATGCGAATTCGTTTTTATTCAGCTGAACTATGTCACTGCATTATCTCATGAGTTTTTCAATCAATAGAAATAAATGTTAATGTAATAAAGGTTTAGCAATTCAGCACACCAATTTCCGGCTAAAATGTGATGAATATGCATGTTGAAACAAACCTTGTATCAATATGGTCAAAGGGTGAATCGTAAATCAATGTCGTATTTGAACATAAATTCCCTCATCGTTAAAGACTGAATCAGAGATTTCTCGTTGAGGGCGCACTCAATTTTCGAACAAATTGTATGTTTTGCATAAACATAATGCTTGTCCATATACGAATCACTGTGTGAAAAAAACTAAGCTCAAATCGAAGTCCTTCGCATAGAAAATCACAACTGTGTTATAAAATTCCGGATACACGGTATCCTATGGCACTGTTATACTGTGCATAAATGTTTACTTCATGAAACGGAAAATCCGAATCATCTCTAACTTTGTAATTAGGCATTTTAGGTGACTATCTTTAGTGCTAGATTAATTACTACACAAAAAATTATATCTCTGAGTCAGCCTTTAACTAATCTCTATTAAAGTGTTCGTCCTTTGCAGTATTACATATTTTACATTTTCTTTTCTTATTGGATGTTTTATATACAAATGGATTAAATGCATATAATTTTCCTTTAAAATACAGAACAAAAAAACCTTCACATATTGTTTTTGAAGAGCCGTCAATTAAATATTTTGGTTCTGATTTAATTTGTATGTTAAATGAATACAACTCGTTGAATTTCACAAATTCGTACAGGGACGCAGTTATGATGTCGTTAGGACGATGTCATTTAGTTGCAATAAATCTTCAATAACATAAATTGCCATCACAAAATGCCAAAGTTAGCATTGTCATTTTTCAATAAATCTTGAAACAGGCACAATATTCCCTAAAGGTTCCTTTTCTGACAGCTGAAAAATCTCTCTGTAAAGTGGAATTTAATATTTAATTTGGAAAATGTATGATTTCGGTGTTTTGCTTTATTTCAAATGCTTATTTTTTCCAATGTTGATTAATTTTATCTATGATAATAAATCAGACCTACTCAAATTCTTTATCATGGCATTTCGATTAGCATTCATACATGGTTGAATTACGACGACAAAAAAATATTTATGAAGAAACGCAAACTATCCAACAACTCACAGTGCGGAGTATTCAAAAAGGGTATTTCTCTTTTTAGTTCATCTCATACATAAAGCCACATTACCAAACTTTCTAAATAGTACTGAACTACTTTTACAAGAAGACCTATGCAAGAATGTGAAATGTAATCATAAATCATTTTTATTACAACATTACACCATCTGTTTGTCATTAATCAACGCATTCCAAACGAGGGATCCCCCGCTACCGCTGTTCAGGCATATATTCTATCCTGAGCTCGTGTTTATCTATCGGAAATTTACCACCAAGCTCATATGCAACCCCTTGCACTATTGCAAACACATTTGTGTTTTTAACATCGATTCAAGACTTTCTCTGATTTGGAATTTGAAATTTAAATTTTCGTTAATTTAAAATTACGTCAAGTAATTTCACTGAAATATGACGTAATATTAGTGTGCATGCTTGAATATTATTTTGGTCTTGTCGGTATATTCGGAATGTGATAAATGTAGGAGAAATTTCTTCGGCATCGGATCTGTTTACTATCTCGAAGTTTTCTGAGAACCAGTTGGCTAGGTTACAGGACACTACGCTTATGAATCCGTATGGATAAATGCTAAAAACAATGCGGGGAAAAGATACAAAGTCTATAGAAATAAAATATAAGTAAACAGACAGGAACCCGCAGATGCCTCGTCGGCCTCTGGCCACAAAAGATTGTTTATTCCTATTCAACTGATCGTCCCATGTATTGATCCGAAATAAACCAAATTCATATTTTGATTTGTATGCCCGCTGGCTGACGCGTGGCATGCAAGTGCTATGTTGAAGTAGTTTTACCCGGGGCGTTTGCTCTTTTTAGATACGCCTTGCGTTTCCCAGCTTGAGTACTTGTCACGATGTCTTCCAATCGATCTCTTTTCTCTTTTACTCTTTGAATTGAATTACGACGTCTGATGTAGTTTATATAATTAGAAGTAATTGTCGTAAGTTCTGCTGTATGCTGAACCCTGCTTTAGTTGTGTAAATGCTGAAAAATAGGAATAAAATCGGTGCTGATTATAGCTGATTTACACCCTATTAACTCCTACCTATACGCTTGCATGCCTCTTATGAGGTTGTAATTAAGATGAACGTCACTTTAACAATCACGTTTATTTCCACGACTAAATTTCTTTAATATTTAACGCACTTAATAAGAGCTCACGGAATTAAAATCAGATTAATCCATTCTCTTTAACAGCCCTTAAAATCTCTTTTACAACATATCGCGCCGTATCAGCCTTAATGCCGATGCTTGATGTTCTTTGAATGAGAATTTTGCGAATTCGCGCGGTCTACTGAACAATATCTCCATTTCTTTATTTTTAAAGGGGGATCTAACGATCCTTCTTGATATATCAATTTACTTGATCATAGCCAGAAATACGGATTGCTGTAATGTATCTCCAAACATCGAATGCTCTACTGTCGTCATTAACGGAAGTGCAATGAGACAAAGATATCGGCATTTTTGGTTGGAAGGTATTTCACACGTGTCAATATGTCCTAGATGTATAGATTCAAGACGATAGGGCGGCTTTCAAAATTCAGCGGCCGGTTGACCGACTGTTCATTGTTGTTCAACCATAACGGAATCAACCACACGGTTTATTCTGTTACGATTTCCGAATTCATAAGTGTGTCAGAAACAAGTGGGTCAGATGGTTCGCCTTAGAAACACCCCTTATTAAGTTGCCCTTTAACCCTCGTCTTACCAGGGGGTGGTGGTTACCACCCCCCCCCCCAAGTGAACTTCGCTCCGGTGCGCTAAAATGCCAAAAACTTTCATAAAAAGCTTCTAGGTAATCGTTCTCTCATCCTTTCCGGTCATTTTAGCGAAACAAATATGAAGGTAGCACCTTCACTGGGGGTTAGGGTATGGTAGCCGTCAACGTCGAAGGGTAGTGGGGGTGGTTGACACCCACGGATATTTTATGGTGCATTTTTGAAAATATTATGCACAGTTTGGCTCTAAAACTCTATGTTTATGTAAAACTAGCCAATTGCTATCATTTAGAGCCGAAAACCGCATGAAAATCCGATATTCCTACGTTTTTTAGCGCAAAATTGGATTTTTCGCCTATTTTCTGCGGAAAATGCCAATTTTGCCGACTCGCGGAATTAATGACGTCATTGTGACGCCATACTAGGTATGTTGGTACTTATTTTGGTATCAATGGAAAGAGGAGAACCATAGCTATCCACTGGTATCAAAATCATAAGCATCGGGTGCTTTATAACGAATTCTCCCCCCTTGGTAAACCGTGCTACAAAAAAGGCTTGGTAAGACGAGGGTTAATGAAAGTATGCTATGTGCAAAATATAAGACATTCCAATTTTGGCGTAACTACCCATAAACACAATAACGTTATATATATATATATATAATTCATCCAGTTGTTAAGTGGAAGTGTCGGAATTCACATCTGTCTGTTACTAAATTGACTTAGTCATTTGCAAGATTTTGCCGTAACAATTGCATACGAGTTAAGCAGTATTATAGAAGCACTATACCCTGTATTCATTACATGAACCATCACTGCTCTAGCAGCTCCCCAATTAACCTTAAGTTGAGAGACAGCAACTAACAATTGATCTCTTCACCCGGTCCTGTTCAAAGCAAACGCCAGAAGAAAGATATCCGTGGTATGGCAAATCCATACACAATTTGGGGTAATAATATCAGCTTAATTCTGTGAGCTGAAGTAAAATAATATCAGCTTAATTCTGTGAGCTGAAGTAAAATCTGTACATACAGCATTTCCTTGTATAATTTTTGTACGAAGAAGGCTCAAACATCGCGAGGGGAAAATGTCAGCATTTTGTCTTTGTTGTTTTTAGATTATTTATGATTCACAATAACATTAAACATGTTAAAAAGCCATGGTCCGATCGCTAATAGCTTCATCTCCATAACCCTAGATTTTACAGGAAGTGGTCAAAATTTTGGTATCTCATTTACCTTGTGAAATCTTAGGGTTCAAGGATGTTTGGTTTGGAAGTTAATAGCGAAAATATGCCCCATTTGGTCGACCAATTTTACACAGTACTCTATGGGGCTTATAAAATCACGTTTTGTGCTACTACTTTTTCTCGGTTAGAGGGTTTATTTGGCCTTTCCCTCTAGCCTGTTAATCTTGACTTTGTGAAATCTTTTAATTGGATCTTTCCTAATCACAGATAACATTGGATAAAATCTAATTCAACATTCATATTACTAATGACAATTTCTCCGAGTTCATGCAGTACAATTTGAATGTTATGCTTTTCATATTTTGCTTTATGATACATAAAAGTACAAAACAAAATAACTGACGAATTATGATCAAAGTTGTTTTATCTCTGCTTTTTCATACTGCACAGGTGCGTCTTGTCTTCCTAGAATGGTTGCCATGGCTACTACGTATGGAACGCCCTGGGAAAAATGGTTCAAATAAAGGTGACAAATCTAAAGATCCCAAAAGGCGGGAAATTGAACTATTGGAGAGGTCTCCATTGCGAGGGAAAAGCCATACACAGAGTTATTTCCCTGGTAACGGCATACGTACCGACCCGCGCAATTTCTACAATTCACAGGACCTGATCGGTATAAAATATGCGAGTTATGCCGAAGATGAACACGACCCCATGGTAATTGATCAACAACTAAGACAAAGAAAAGATAGTGGACGTCTGATCTCAAGCGAGTGTGCAGCCATTTTAGAGGAGTTACGATTTATAACTGACCACTACCGGGATCAAGACGAAGAGGATGAAGCCATAGAAGACTGGAAGTTTGTCGCCATGGTCATTGATCGATGTTGTTTAGTTTTCTTTACCGTTTTTACAGCCGTATCAACTGTTGGAATTCTGGCATCTGCCCCTAATCTAGGGAAGGATTTAAAGTAGGAATGGATTTCTTTTTTTAACTTAATAATTTTTGTGGTGGTGTTGGTGATATTGATAATTTGCAATAAGCGGTATTTGACATGACTGATTCCTTGAACTTTCTGACATGCAAACGACAAACGTGACATAAGACGGTTATGAGGAGCCTTCTGGAGTTGTATGCAGACATATGAGATTTCATTAATCACAGAAAACAATAAACATTCCAAACTGCAATTACTTCAATGTCAACTCTTTAGATCAATTAAAGGAGACAACAATGAACAAATTGGAAAGCGAGACCAGATTAGTATGTGCAAGAGGTGGTGCAACAGGATTAGCCTTTTCGAAAGTAACCAATAAATACAGCATAATACAGGGTGTCCAAAAGCTGTGGAAGTGATATACTTAATTTTTTTTCAAAAACTAATTAACCTGGGGTTCATATTCTTAGAGCATATTAATGATACTTTTGCGTATAATCAGTGCAAATGCCATGGAAATCCACCCATGAATACCAGGGATGTAACAGATTACTAAAGGTAAACTATTTTTACCCATTCTAATGGGATTTACATAGTAAGTGATTAACAGCACATCAGATTGTAGTGGCTCAGCCATGAACATTGACTAAATGATAAAATGATAACGTGACAGGGCTAGAGTGTTGTATCTGAACATAAGCCTGACATAATATTATATAAATACTACATGGTTAAAGTGAAATAGGCCACACTATTTTCCCGAGGTAGCCACTGCGGGCCGGGTGATAGGCCCGTAGCCATTACCAAGGGCAAAATAGTGTACCCTATTTCTCCGATGTAAACCATGTAGTATTTGTTTTATTACAACTCACTGTAACTCACTATGGGGACGAGGTTGTAGGGAAATAGTCCGAACTATTTTCATAGGGAAATAGCACTTATAATATGAATCAGCCAATGAAATAACATGATTATGTTCATGAATATTCATGAGGTGTAATAAAGAAACTTAATAATACAATCTGACAATGCGCATTTCAACAATAAAAGCGTAAGCTGCCAATGCGCATTCATAGCTTAACCTTCAGAATTTACATTGCCAGGTGGAATATATAACAGATTGTTAGAGAGCAATGGATGATCTGATGTTTATGAAACTTTAAAATTAGATTCAAGTCAATTCTTAAAGGTGAAATCAATAAATTGCAGGAGTGATCCTCTTAGCTTAATTCAGTGAAAAAGAATGGAATATTCTTCCAATTATGTTATTTAAACCTTAGTTTACAAAGAACAGAATGTTAAAGAGCATAATGCAACGCCATTATACATTTGGGTGTGGGTAAAGATACAAGGCCAACAGTTCATGTTTTTTTTTTTTATTTATTTATTTATTCATTCTTCTTTAACCTGGGGGACCATTCAATGCTCATGCAGCATTGTTCTCCCATGGAGCCAAAGGATCTTCACATCACTAAGCTATTTTCATTTCCTTGTTATGAAAAAAACCAACTTGGTTATGATATTTAAAACAGGAGTGTGACTATATATATTTACAAGTTCTTATAAGTGAATTAATCATGCAACCTAACTGTGCAAAGGCAAATTTTTGATTTGTGCTAATCATAATTGTGTAGAATGTGTAAGCAGGACAGCTCAATCATTATATTTTTGTTTCTTATACCTATTTGCCATTAGTAAACCTAAAAAAAGTAATGTACATTATTTAAATATTTCAATGGTATGTTATGAATAGAGCAGTGCATTCAAAGAGTTAGAAATCAGTCACCCAGCACCGGAATGTCAACTGTGTAAGGGGCGACTTCAAAACTCACCCTCCGGCTGCTCGCTGGTTTCTATTCTAAACAAATATGGTTCACCCGCCAAGAACCGCTCGGTAGCCGGCGGGTGAGTTTTGAAACCGTCCCTAAATAAAATTGAAATGGGTGAAAAACAGATAGCACTTAATAATCTGTTATGTCTCAGTTTGCACAGGAGGAATGCTATGTCATTTGCAGTGATTACACAATGGTGTAATTAATATACATAATGATTGTTTAAGTAGTTTTTCAGAAATGGAAGTATATCTGTTTGCACAGCTTTTTTGGATACGCTGTAGATTGCCCGTAACAATTTGGACTAGGACTCTAGGCACAACTATACTTCTGTAGAGGGTCCCGTTCCCCCATTTAATTAGCCAACGTTGGCTGGAATTAGGATTCTCACGTATTAAGGACATTTTTGGTATTCGTACGAATGTGCTCCACTTAACAAACCGATACAATATCGAGTATTTAAAGCTGTATGTAATTTCAAAATGATAGGGGAGCTAAACGGACTAAATGGTTTAGAGTTGGCGACGCGCTTTTGTTAACTATTACGTTGAATTCATGTGTCCCAAAAACAGGTCCTGTTAATAAGATCATATTTCTAATCTACTATTCAACATTTATTTATGCTGTTATTTTTTTGTCTGAGCGAACAAGCGTGATGCCAATTATATCAGACGTAACCCAGTTTTGGACACGACCCAAGCTGATCAGGTGTGTCACACGCGCTCATTTATATGACAGAAATTAGTTTCATTGTGATAAGAACCACACACAATTTTTCAGGTTATTCCCTGAATTGAGTAACTGATCTGGCCCTGTTGAAAATTGCTGAAAAATGAACCGCTATGTCTAGACCAACCAAAATGACGACAGAAAGAGCCTATTGTTTTGTGAAATATGACTGTACCATACCATGTTTAAACTGAAAAAATAATAATAATGGAGTGTGATTAATTATATGATTATTAATAATAATTGATTATTTGATAGATGTTGCCTATTTGATTATATTTAATTGCTTTTTTTAATTCTAATGTGACAAAGGTATTACAAATTGTATACCTTTGAAAATATTTTATTTGCATTTGGAAGTGAGATATGAAATAAAAGTGCAATTATAATTACTAGTTATTGATTTGCAAGTACACGTAAGTAGAATACGGTCGATTTGTATTATTTGGAAAGTTTTGGCAGTATAAGGAGCATTTTATTAAGGAGTAATGTAATTACTAATTAACGTATCTATTTTATCATTTTGGAGGTGAAATTAACGCCGCGGAAGTGGTGCGTGTTCTGGAGGTGTCTCTTCGTATCCCGTCGTGTAACAAACCCCACCCTCATCCTGCCCCTAACCCCTGGACTGGTGATCGCGGCGTTCTTGCCTTCCGTGTCTGTTTTGATTGATGCAATTTCTGAACACATACACTGTTGTATTGTACGTCAACATGATAATATCATTGAATATTTTTTAGACTTCTCCATGCGGCGGCAGATGGATGATTAAGTTTGCACTTGAAGATAACCGGATACGAAACAAGCTCAAAATAATTAGCGAGCACAGGGCTCACTCGTCTCCTTTTACAAGATTTGAATAGGATGGAAAGAGTCATCATTGAAAACCTGTTGTGAAATACATGCATGCAAGTCGACGTAACCAATCGAATCACTGTATTCAACAAGCATTCAATGATCGGAATGGGAAAATTTCAAACCAGGTATCTTCGGGCGTTTTCTGCTCTGAAGCCGTCAAACAAAACGTTACACAACTCATCTGTAAGGCACTAACAGTGTTTAATATTAGTTGGTTTGCTGCTAAAGTAACTAACGTCGATAAGACTACGGGCCTATCTACACCGTCTAGGAAGGACGTGAAAGCTAAGAACACACTGACCTACTTACTAAAATGTTCCATTTTCATGTGTGTGTCCATTTTCTGACAACTTTCCGGCTGACTTCGTGGATTAAGTTTCACGACACTCATCAATATTTTGTTTTGATATTCATGATGTTGGTTGGTTGTGTAGTTTAAAGTAAGATTCATTTTAGGTAATGTGTTTTTGATCATCTTTACTATTTGCTTTCAATTATATTAACATTGCATTGCTGTAGGAATGAAAAACACACTGTGTTGCCCACTTTGATACGAGTACTATAGTTTTTATACAGAGTCAGTGATAATATTATTAATAAAAACAAATTCTGTACGAAAGTCACATTTATTAGTTCCAAATGCACAGAGAAAGCGTATTTTATCATGCCATTCACTATATGAACCTCGTAATTAAAAAATAAAGGGTAATACATTTTATTAATGGGAGAATAATGTGTCCGAGGTTGGAAACACCTTCAAATATTGGGCAAGTCGCAGCCGTGCCCATTATTTTAGTGGTTTTTTTTTTGTCGATGATACTTTATAAGCCCATACTGCAGTGCAAACCCTGTATTTCAATTCTATTACCGCAAAAAAAAATAGGTTTTTAAACCTATTTATGATTAAATTCAGAAATTCTTAAACATCTGTGGAAACCTACGCAATTTCATTGGTCCGATACTCAAGTTCAATTCCCAATTTAGACCGGATATTACGCGCTGCGTATTGACATTATTTGGAGGTTTATGCGCTCGCGACATCGCCTCATTGCGAATACGCGGCCCATAATCTGCAATAATTGGCAGTTAACTAACCACTTAGAGTGCTGCATTTTAAAAATGGGGCAGTAGAGGTAAAAGAATAATAGGTGAAGTTTCTAAGAAACGTTTTATCTTTGTTCAGTCCGTAAGCATTAAACATACAGAGTAGCAATACAAAAGATTATTTAATATTTATGAAGTTTGTATTTTACATGGAATGTGTTTTCTGTATGTGTATATCCGAAAAGGTTCATGTGGTGGAACCTAATGTGGTGGAACCTACGAGTGGGATCTTTGAGAACATCGACCATATCAATGTACCATCTTTGACTAGAAGAAACCGCCCATTGAATGAAGTTATGAAACTGAAATACAATCACATGTGAAGATGTTGTTGAATATTCACAATAAAATGTGAATTACACCCTCAATCTTACTAGTAGGAAGGTTTTCGTGTGAAGTGACTCCATGTTGTAACTAAAATACGCAGCTAAATTATCTCGGTATAAGGATTAAATGTCTATATAAAGTCATTCTCATTGAGAAATCTTTCCTAGAGGAAAGATGTGCTATTTGGCAGAGCACTTCACAATTTGAAATAGAGAATGTCGTGTTTCTCTTTTTGAATTCATCGCTTTCCTATTTCCTACAACGCATTATCTTATATGAGCAAAATACCAAACTACGCCTCTACAGACACTTTACAGACCCGTTTCCACGTGACGTGCTCGGTGACATGAAGGCGTCACACCAATGCAGATACGCACGCGTATTGCAGGTTCAGCGAGTTTGGAGATTCTCGAGAGTTTCTCTCTCTCCGTTAATACACGAGTTAGAGCGAGGTGACGTCATTCGCTAACAAAAACAATGCATTGTGGGAATGGAAAAGCGGTGAATTACCAGGCTTGTATTATACATTTGCTTGTATTGAATCAACTATTGCTTGAGTCAAACACAAAGATAACGCGGTTTTGATCGCCCGATTTATCCCCAAGCCCTACTTTCAATATACATTAGTAAATCACCGGGTACATTATTTAACGTAATCCTATCCACAAATCTATGTCATAAAAGGACCTCTGAGATTTAGAGTTATGGGAAATGTATAATTTGTTTGAAAAAGGTGATAATAGACTATACCCTTCATTGTAAACTGCTTAAGTACACTTAGATTGTACTATTGTTTTTATACTTCTGTGTGCAGTATACATTGTATGGAGACATAATATCAAGATTTTTTATGCTTTTATGAGCAAGGTTTTGTGGATATTTGATGACAATTGTTGCTAAAATTTATCTTATAGCGCTGTAAACATGGTAAAGGTCAAAATACCTCATAAATGTCCTCGTTTATTTCGGGTTATTTTGACAAGAAACGACATTTAAATATTATTTTGAAGCACACACCTATAAATAAAAGTATTAAAAATTAAAAAATTACATACCCGTCATACAAAACTTGCATTAACTCTAAATATCCTCGTGATTTTGGGCATTTGAATTTTGAAAATCTCTGCCATGTATAGACGATTATAGCTCATCACATACAGCATATTCCAGAGGGGGGAGAACACACAGAACACTACAGATAATCGGTTTGCACACATTTTAAAATTAACGTAATCATGTGGTAATTACCATGAAGCTTAAAAACATGTAAACAAACAAAATGGATTGAGAATCACCTGCTTTTTTCCGATTTATTGCAGTTGTACAATCATGTAAGACAATGGAAACTAGTGGATTTAACAGTGATGCACTATGAGAACTGTTCAAGTGACAAATATAGTGATTTATATTCTTTCCCCTTGGCGTAAATCCCAGGGGGAGGTTGCCAAGGGTAGTGTCCCGTGTAATAATCCCCCGATCTTGGTTATACGCTCTTCATCGCGTATTTTGGGATAGAAGGATACATTTTGTATGAAAATTCAACCACAAATAGCCTTACAGTGCATCTGATGGTCAGCATTTTCTGGTCCTTCAAGCGGCTGGAACTGACCCACGGATCCAGTGGTAACGTTTTTGTTATTGTTTTTTTTCAATCACCAAAGTTAATATTTATGTGTTAGTTCTTTTGCATGGTTATAGTTAAAGACACCTCCGTTTGTATAAGCGTTACCTAATAAGATGATAATTGTTCGAACGTAGGGAAATGGAGAGTCAATTACTTTAGACATGAGACAAACCTGAAATGATTCGAAGCAAAGGTGTGATCAATAGTGAAATAGTTGGACTATATCGAACCTCGGGTCCGATCGCGAAACTCATGCATAACCCTACTTGTATTAACTCATGCATGTCCTACATAAAAAGACATTTTTTATACTAAATACACAGTGCTTTGGATCAATTGGTCCATTCAGGCATGGCGTAATATGCACATAGATTTACGACCAAGTTTCACGAACGGACCCCTTCTGTTACTAAGATTTGGCGGTTTAGTGTAAAACGCGAAAGCAAAAGCGCTAGTGAATTCGGCAGCCTTAACGGAATAAAGTGCCGCATCACATGGCCGGATTTGGCCGCATGGTGGAGTGTACTGCTCACTGAGTAGCCTATAATCCTACATTTCTAATGGGCTAGGTTTCCAAAAAATCATGCCATTTTGCACGAGTTTGTGTTTTAATTTATGACTTAACAAGAATATATCCGTTCTTGCAAACGGTTCATGGCTAAACGTTCAGGGTTTATTACATTCTTAAAAATACCTTGTCACTTTTGACTAGGTACCCAGTAACATACGATCTTACGCGGTTTCTAGTAAAAAATGACCGGAATATAGTTAAATTTGACCAGATTCTAGTCAAATTTGACAAGATTCTAGTCAAAATTACAAGATTGTCCACTCAAATTTGACTAGAAAACATCTTCATATGTTACTAGGATCATATGTTACTAGGTACCTAGTCAAAAGCGACGAGGTATTTTTAAGAGTGTACGTCATGTATAGCTTCATTTTCTTAAGATATAACCAAATATGTTTTAAAAATCCAAAAATTAGAAGATTCTATTTTATTCCGGAAATTAAGAATTTACATTGCAGTATAAGCTGTTCCGTGTTTCATTTTTTATGAAATCGTAACATAAAACACACAACACATTTTGTGTGACCTTTCCAAGGATATTAATATTCACATATTCAAAAGTCACATACGCCCGCACACACACACTCGCGCATACGCAGGCACACACACGCACATACACCCCATCTTAATACGCTGACACACATACATACACGCGTGCGCGCGCACACTTATACAGATAAAAAAAAAGTTGAATAACTCTCAACGATACGTAGAGTGATTCAAGTATTTGAACAATTTGAACAGGTAATTCTTCGTTATGTATAGGAACATTTTCACCGTAGAATATAGTCCGTTAGGATTGTTTAAACACCTTAGAGCGTTAGATAACGAAATGTATTTACACCTGTTTCAACCTCACCCCGGGTCCTCATAGAACTTCCGGCAAAGTCTAGCGAGCCAGCTTGTTTTTTTCTTATTATTGATATCATGTAACGCATAATACTATGTGTGACTGAGACCTTATAGTTGTGTAATAAATATTTTATTGTCATAAATTCGAGAATACTTCCTTTCATATATCTTAAAATGGACTGTTAATATGGATTTTATTACAAATTACACGTGTATGTGGTTATACAATAGAATAATATTAGATTATTGGTAATAACTTTTTTTTTTATATCAAACATAACTTGAGCCTTGACGTAAGCAATCAAAACTTGAATAAACTAGTGAATGAGGGTATTAAAAGGGTCTTCTCAAAGAAGCCTTATCTTAATGATGGAGTATTTCTTGAAGAAAGAAAGAGTAGGTTGTATTTTAATTTTTTGTATACAACCAACTTTTTAACAATAAATACAAACAGAATAAAATTGTACGTTTTTCGTGCAGTTTAAGGAAGTCGGGATAAAGATGAAATATTTCGACCACCTGACTTGGTACCAATATTTTTATAGGCTTGTAAACTTCAAAATTAAAACCCTAAAGTGATAGATCAATATATCCTAGTTTTATAAAACTGTGCCTTCCGCAGAACCACCAAAACAAAACCAACAATAAAACAACAAAATCAAATAATAATTCATTGAAGATTCGAGAATATTTTGATAACGTACAATAAAACAATCATTATTTCTTCGCTTACATGTCCCATGGCGATGAATGCAACAGGTTCAATTATGATTATTATACACATTTTAATCTTAAAATCGCGTCCTTAACACCCATTACACACTCGCACTTAAAATAAAAAATGCAAATATGTGCAAATGTTTTACGCACACACGCCCCCTTATCCACTAACGGGAGTACCCATAAAATGATTTTCCAATCCACATATATATGGCCTTTGACCTTTTGACGGCTACACATATATATGCACTTATGTTACTACCATATACAAATACTTATTAGAACTAATTAAAGGTGCCTTTTGTAATTCTCGCACCTTTTGTTTCGTTTGTGTTTCACTAGATGTCATAGAAAAGGTTATTCCCAAAATTTCAGTTGATTCTGATCTTGAGTTTTGGTGTTATGAGTAAATGTTTGTATCACAGTGTCCAATAGACCACTAAACTGTAATTTCAGTCTGTTTACGGACAGAAAATACTAAATTGTGGAATTTCTTGAAGCCCCGGTCATATTGGGCACACATACCATAGCCCAACGGTTCAGATGATGATGATCATGCAACTTTTTTAGGTAAGTCGGGGGACGAGGGTGGGGATCACGAAATACGTCTTCAATGTTACTAAACCAATTATAATTTGATCCGGAATTCATTTCCTTGTACAACTAAATGCGAAAAGACATAGTTTGGAAAAAGACACCATGGAAAAATACAATAACCTGTATCAAAAACACAATTTATTGTTATATTTAATTAAGTTGGTCTATTCTCAACTCTCAAAAGCCATATTTATGCATGTTTGCGCATTATGGAGAAGAAAAAGGCAAAACAAAATGGTTGCTTTCGGCCGGCATGAAAATATTATTTCGCCCCTAATTTCTAAACCGATCAATATTGTTGATTTTTCACTAATAATGTCTTAGAGTATTGACATGTGCAGAGTTTCGTTGAATTATTTCTATGGGAAATGCGTTTTCTGGTGTTTGGATCCCCCTTCCACTATGTAAGAACTCCTTATCCACTTAAAGATGCAACAAGCGATTTCACATATCAGGTGTCCCTAAAAACATCGAAAGTACCGATTTTTGTCCTGATGTAAAGCTTTCCATCAAAAAATATCCCCATCTGAAAAGATTAAGCTTATACATTTTTCTTTGGTACAAAAATTTTGAAATTTCTAATTTCGTATAGGAGCAGGTAAGAAATCTATTGAGTGTTTAATCTATTTGAAATTACTATTATGACACAATATTTGAGTGCCTGAAAATCTCTCGTTGCACCATTAAGTAAGGGGATGACCCCTGCTTTCAAATGAGCAATGACATGCCTAATTGTGGTCTCATTTGTGAGCAATAAGTACTGTTACAATATATTCTATCCAGTGTGGCAACTATTTTTTCTAGTATGATTGTAGATCTAGCATTTTACCATTTTACTGTAGACAAATACAAGGTACGAAAACTATTGAGTGTCTAATCTATATTAAAATACTATTATGACACAATATTTGGATGCCTCAAAATCTCTCATTGCACCTTTAAGTCTTAAACACCAACGTTAACCCTAAATCTGGATAATAGAATTTTGCTAAACTGTTAAAGTGACAGGAGGAGATTTTTTTAGGATATGAATTTCTCTCAAATTTCACTGGATCGGTTGTATAGACCACCTACCGAAAACGTTTGGAAGGTTTATTGGACAAACAGGTGCAAAAGAAAACCGCAAACCTTGTTTTGAACTTGCCTGCTATCGTAATCGTTCCCCATAGAAAACCATGATTTGACTTTCTGTCGTGCACGACAGAAACTACTAAATCATCATCTTATTACATAAATACGGCGTATTCGGCTTACTCACTTCAGGTGTGATCTAAATACATTGGTAAGCATTCCAAATATGTAAAAAACCTAGCTTCGAGAAAAAATTGGGGGTGCTTCTTTCTGGAAATCTCCTCATGTCTCTTTAAAATGCGTAGACGAAGGTAGAAACGAGTAAAAAAATACAGAGACGGGAGGATAGGTTGTTTTGCCCGTGGTGATGACATTTTTTGCAGTCCGAAATTCTGGATACAAAATCTTCATTGTTTATCATTTGGATCCGTTAACTCGATACGCCCTTGCTAGATATTGATATGGCCAAAGACTGTTTTATCTACAAAGGAATAATCCTTCGAGACACATTTTGTAAAGAATCTTTCACTTTAGGAGATAGTATGGATAAAATCTATACCTTTTGAGTTAGAAGAGTTGTTAACATTGAATCTGGTCTATTGAGTGTATCTTTCTTATAATGTGTAGTTCCTTTTCACTTAGAATGGAAAAAAATCCACAGATATTGCTCTAAAACACCCATGGATATTGGAAATTATAATAATATTGATAATTTGTGAAATTACGCATTGAATAATTTCATATTAGAAATATTCCACTATTAACATTTAACAATGAGATTGGCACTTTTAACGGAATACATTGAGATTCTTGAAAAGCAATCGACACTACACACACGCACACGTCTGAAAGGTTCATCAAAATATTTGCCGGCAATCGCCATTTGCAATTTGAAACCAAACTTACAGCTTTTATTTTTAACCTGGATCAAATTTGACATTCAATACTTTCCGATTTGTTTATATTATAACGTTATTACCGACCGCAAGTGGACGATAAATTTCCCAATAGACATTTAAACTCCCGTCTTGTTTTGTTTTGCGTATTTTATCAGAAATATTTGGACTTTGTCATTTGAGACATCTCATTAAACAAACAAAACAGTAAAAAAAATGTGAAATTTATTTAAAATTTGCCCCCATGCTTTTACAGTTTAGTCAGAGTTCCTGAAATTCTGCCCAATCGAGTCGAGTTATTCTTGTAATACAATACCGCTTATGAATTATCGTTAAGTGTTCAGTCGCTAGCAGTGGCACAGCGGTGCATTTTAGCACCCTTCTTAGATTATACCATATCGTAATAAAAGCACCACTTACCGAAATATAAAGCATTTTGCTTAATGTTGATTTTAAACATGTTTTGATTTTATCTGATTTTCTTTTTTTTTACATTGGGATATCATGATATTACTGACCGATATATTGATGCAAGTTTAGTCAAACATTTGGAGTTTTATGGTACGATCCACACAATATATCTGAATCAATGTTGTTTTCATACGCCCGACCACCAAGAAAGGAGGTCAAATAAGCATTTTTTTCGACAGATAGTCGATTTCCATAATATGATCGAAAAGCACATGTAAATCGGAATGCCTCGACAAGTTGACATTTTTATTCACAAACAACGTCCATTTTGCCCATAGCTGCAGTTTTTGTTCAGTTTTGGTACAATTATTACGCCACTTATAGTTGACGATGCAAATTGTAGATATAATAGTCTTCCGTCATTTGAAATAGTCTTTCAAATGGTTAAGCTTTTTGTGTCCAGTCCATGGATAACATGTTTTATTTTTTAAGTTTTAAGAATAGTTTAATTTTAGAGTGGTGTATAAGCTCCTGTACTATTGAAATAAAATTTATACAGAGTGCTTGGGAATGTTACGTTCCTAAATTTAAATGAAACTTGTAGCATAGCATATCTTATATGTCAATCAAAATTTCTCCTCCTCCTCCCCCCTCATCTCCTCCCCTCCCCCCTCCTCCTCATCCTTAATCATTCATCATCATCGTCAACGGCATAATCGTCATCATCGTCATTTTCATCTTTGTTATCGTTATATCATCGTCATCATTATCATCATCATCGTCGTCATCAGCGCAAGCATATGCACATATAATTACTTCTAATTCCACCATATAGAATATTGGGCATAATCCTAATCAACCGTCAATTTCTTAGAAGAGGTGCTTGGTTTGGCAATCTTCGCTACATTTTACTTCTGTAACATTTAAAGACATGATGACGTCCTATAGACGAAAGCCGTGGCTAACCATTTGGTAGTAATAAGCTTATATATTTGTTTTATTTCATTAAGCGAAGCTAATAATAATTTCACTTGTGGTAAAACAAGATGCAATGTAATAGTGATAGACATCTGGGTGAATTGTACGATTTTTTAAAAACGATATACTCCGTGTTGTAATGCGAATCATTGCATTTGCAAATGACGGTGAATTTGTAAATATATGCCATTACCGAGTGTTTGTATTATTACTGTTCATGTAAGCCAATAAATTGGCGGTCTTATCAGTTTGTCAGTGAATGAACTTTGCAAGTTGGTCCGTGATCAACCAAGCATAGTAGCCTGGATAAGTGTATACTCAACGTGGGCTGGTTCCATTATTAAGTTGATAATATAAATAAATGTATAATGTCTTGTAAAAATACCATTCATTTTTTTATTTGGACGACACAATTTGACTATTGTAGTGATAATAACATGTATGAATGTGTATTACTGCTTATCATCAGTTAAAGGGACACATATTGTCAGTTATATTTGCTAGATAGAATGGAGTTCATGTCCATAATTGTTTATTTATTTGCTGTACTCTGTAAATGATAAAGTGGTTGAAGGAGTATATTATTAAGCTACGTATTTTATATGTATATACGTAATGTCACCATTAAAATTGTAACACTATAGACTTTCGTTCTCATTGCCACATATAAGATGGGTAACAGGAATACGTTGCTTCCTGAAAAGAAAAAAAACAACAACAAAAGAACAATAAATACTTCGCCCTTGCAAATTATGTGATTGCATGAATCGAAATAATTATTCTATCCACAGTAATGGAATATGTATTTATGAAAATGGTATTTAAAACAATTTTTTTAAATATACGGAAATTTGTAGTCGCTATGATTATTTTTGACGGAAAATTTTGTTTCAAAATGCAATAAAAATGGTCCCCGTGATTTTGTCGATGTCGTGGAAACCCTCTGAAAAGTCAACGTATTATTCACAATTTCTTAACACGCAAATGGATATTTCTGTTCATATTAATTGTGTTTTGAAGAGAACTGTTATTAAATCTTACATTTTGGTGTGATATTTGAATGTTTATACATTGCCTTGTGTGATATTTTATTTTAAGTTCTTTTACAAAAAAATAGAGCATCAACGGTACATTAGTACTCATATGTTAGCTATTGGTCCAATCATGGCATGTTCAGTTTAATCCAGAGCCACGTATTCCATAATTTTGCCCGTTTCGCGCGCTAATTTTTAATACTTCTTCAAACTTGCAGTCTTCCTAGCATAAATCATCCAGTATTTAAATATTTAAATCGATTTAGCATGAGAAAATATAGCTAGTATCCCGCTACGGTTACATAATTGAATAAACGTTCTGAATATATTTTAACCGTTTAAGATTGCGCGCTCGGCGCTGATTTTACATATCACCTTCGAATTCATTCTTGCAGTAGACCCGTAGGAACCTGTATGTGACCTTGCACAAGAATCTGCACACAATGTTTTGATGGTTTCTAGGTAATTTTGACCTGCTGATTCCAAATCTTGATGATGACACTTGGTCACCCTTGAGCATTTTGAATGGGAAGGAGTAAAATAACAGGGGTAAAATGTTGTAAATGTTTCATACCGAGTTATTAAAAGGTATATACATGTTCTATCTATACATGTAATATCTAGGACAATACATGTGGTATGCCCTTGTCCAATGTATATTTTGTAGTGAAAATATTCTGTAATAATGCTTATTTCACAGTAAAATTTGTAAATATAATCACATGCTGTTAAAAGTTGTATGACCATGTTCCTCTGCTTCTAAGAATTTAAAAGGGTATAGTTTGCTATATTAGGACAATTAATTCTAACATATTTGCTTAAAGGTGCATTTCGTGATTCCAGCACCTTCTGTTTTATTCATTGTTCACTAGATATCCTTGAGAAAAGCTTATTCCCAAAATTTGAGTTGATCTCGATCTTGCGGTTTTGTGTTATGAGCAATTGCTTGTTTCCCACGGTCCCATAGGCCACTGTGGTGTAATTTCTGTCCGTTTACGGACAGAAAATACAAAATTGCGAATTTCTTACAGATACGACCGAATTTGCACGTAAGATTAGGTACACGTGGATTACTAAGGCTAACGGTTCAGATGATATAAAAATCACAACTTGTTTTTAGGTAAGTAGGGGGGACGAGACTGTGGATCACGAAGTGCCCCTTTAATATAGTTCACGGTCACCCTAGGGTAAACAAATTATAATGCACAGATTTTTTTCTTAAAATGGGCTCAAATTCTTAATGCTGTTTGATAATATATGTCAAATGCATGTTATGTATTTTAGTGCAAGAAATTTTTTTTGGCCTAACAAACAATGTGTTATCATACTTCTAAATTGTCACAGAATAATATGTCAAAAGTCTAGAAAAATCAATTGGGAAATTTTTGTACAGGGGTCAAAGTAAAACATGTCTATTTTTTAAACCTACACTTATTCATTTGGACATGAGGATTTAAAAAAAAGGTATAGTTTGCCTCATCTACAGTCATTAGTTTCTGGATTATGGGCTAATAATGGTTCAAGGGCATCCTGGGGTAATTCAAGATTTCAAGATTCAATTTATTTAGCATAATATATCATACATGATAGAAATGTATAAAACAGTACATTATATAATAATACATAAAAAACTATTAATTGCAAACTGTGATAAGTTAAAATCGGTGAGAGATATGATATTCTAGGACCAGTAATGGACAACCCTGTAGGGCTTATAATTATTGCTGGCCTTGTAAACCATACAAGTAAAATATACTAAAAAGTACAATAATGACACAAATTAGGTTTGATATTAAATATTACATTCAATATTCTTAAATTGTTTCTCTGGACATATCCTATAGCAAAAAATACATATTTGCTCTGCATTTGACATTTTAGTATGTAAATTAGATGGTAAGTATTAATGACCCTATAGAATATGTAGACCATTAATTGTTACTTTTTTGACCTCTAATTACGTGACCAAATGGCGGAATGAGTGCAAAAATTATATTTTTTGGTCCTTTGGGAGTATATAAACAAATTGGGACCATTTTGAAAAGAATCGGAGCATTCTGAAATTGTTACCCCAGGATGTCGTTGAACCTTTATTGCCCTATAACTATTAAACTGTAACAGATAGGGCAAACTATATCTTTTTTTTTAATCCTTAGGATATGGCCAAAATGTTGGTATAGATTTCAGTACAATTATATCTACTTTATATCCCCTGTACAAACCTTGCCTCCCTGCAAATGCATGTTCCCCGCTACTTATACTTCTAGACTTTTGATATGATATTCTCTCATCATTCCTAAGTATAACAATACCAAAATTGTTCCTGTTGCAATTATTTATTCCCCTTCTCATTTACCCCTTCCCTATCTCAAAATGGTCAAAGATAACAAATCAGATTATCGAGATTTGGAATGAGCAAGCCAATGGTGCCTAGAAACCATCAAAACATTTTGTGCAGACTTTTGTGCAAGGTCATAATGGACCTACCGCAGGAATGATTTGCTGGCGATTCACAAGAATATATTTTTCTATCAACCGCTTTTTTGTTATTGAATTTGTGATCATAGATAACATTTGCGAAAAACGGTTTGGTTATTTTGTGACCCCATGTCAGATCTGACATATCTGACACGGCCTATTCGGGTTTTATAATTCCGTTTAGCTCCGTTTATTGGAGCCAATTGGGAATTTATCCCGTTTAGAATTTAGACATGGGCGGTACGCGGTATCACATACATAATCTATCAGGTGGTCCGTTATGTTATGATCGCTTTGAAATAAGCCTATTTTTGCACAACGGTGATAAACAACACGGACCAGTCGTGTATCGGACGCGTATCGAACGAAGACAGGCCTGGACGAAGACTCAACTAAAGGTGGAGCCAAGTCAATAATTTAATGAACGCGGGAGTTCCTAATCGGAAATTCCGGAAAAAAATATGGGGAAAGCAGCACGAGTCATTAGAAACGGATTGCCATAGTTGAAATCATTGCTAGCTAATTTTAGTATTCGGGTCGCAACAACTCCAGCTGTCTGCGGTTTATCTCGGTCTGCATGGCTGCCGCGCTTGTGAGCGATTCGTAACAGGGCGCGACTGAGAAAAAAATAAGCTTCCGTTTTACCTCGAAACATCATAGCCCTGGTACTCTGCCGGCAGAACAGGAATTGTACGGCAATTACTGTTACTTGTTTGGCAATAAATACCACTAATTATCATCTATAGTGACACTTCCAGCACTGAAGATTGGCATCACGCGTGGTCCTCAAACTCAGCACCTACACTGACCGTAGCGTTATATCCTCGGGGATCACTGTCGAGCACCTTAAGGGAGGTTTCACGGCAGTCCCCAAGATTATTGCACGTCCGAAGTGCAGCCAGTGAACCTGTTGTGAGTAACTCGACCAGCCCTCTCCACTTTGGAATACAAGTAGGCGAAGCTCGCTCACCCCGAAAGGCCCCCCATGGATATCTATAGACTGCTGGTAACCATTCTTACAAAGAGCATAATCTTCTGATGTTATATTCTGTGGTGTCAAACTGCGTTACACCTGGGGGGCTGAGGATGCCCGATATTCGGTACTAGATTTGGGATTTTGGTTGCCGGGCTCCTGTAGAGCTCTAGGAAAAAAAATCCGGAAAACGGCATAAAGACTGATTGATTTCTCCAATACCGCTTGATGAATGAATTCCTTCAATTTTTACCAAACGGCAAAAAAAAGACTTTGAAGCAATTTTCTTCTGCGAACCTTAAGTTCGTAGAAGGAAAAGAAATTGGAGGAACAATGCATTTGAAAATTCCCAATTTCGCGCCATTTAAAAAATCGTGAATGCTTAGAACGTGTCGTGGCGGGGGGGGGAGGGGGGGTCGGGATTTGGCATCTCTGTGGAACAAACATGGACGGGCAATTCGGGCAAGTTAGCACTCCATATATACCCAGTAAACAATATAATATAGATTCTATGGTGTTAAAGGCTCACGATAATGACGGTCATTTTCTGTCATAACTGTGCAAAACGCGATGCTGCAAAAAGGCACACCATATAAAACGGCATCCATAGTAACGAAAATGGGTTAAACTATGACAAAACAGGTCTTGGAAAGGAAATTTGATCACAAAATGTGGTTCCACATGAGCCAGGTCTTGTCAATACGTCGGGTATACTTTGTGTCGCATGAGCGCGCTATTCTCATGTGCGTTTGAATATGTTTGTGCTCGGACCTTGTGGAGTCGATAGGCGTTGTAGAACACCAAATACCTGAGAATGAGATTAAAATTTGAGAATATATAAATAAATAAAAGGGATTTTTGAAAAATGGCGCGGAAAATTGAATTTTCAAATGCATTTTCTCCAAAAATTTCTTCTACGAACTATCAAAAGTCTCGCAGAAAACAAATTGATTAAAATGAACGTCTATTGCGGTATGGTTAAAAAATGGAAGGAATGTCTCAAGCGATTTTGGAGAAATTCCCATCGCATTTATGCCGATTAGGGTTGAGGGAATTTTTCAATGGAGCTCCACAGGAGTCTGCAACCTCAAAATCCCAAACTCTATGTATGAACACAGGCGTCTTCCCCCCTGGACATTTTCAGTGTATAAAGAACATGAAAACGTCTTGAACAAGACGAATGCAGAGGCAAGCTGGCGCGGACACGCAAATTTCCCGGATATCCCGATTAGGAACTCCCGCGCGAATGATGGACTTTGGTGGTCTGTCAATAAATTTTCTGTGTTTAGATTTAAGTGTACGTTAGCGGAGCGGCCGAGCTTCGAAAAGTGCTTCTATTTTCGAGTTACCCCTCCCCTTCGTACAACAAAACACAACCGCCTTTATTTGAAGAATAAATCTATGAGATTTAAGAAATGTGTTGTGGTTGAACTATTTGGTGGCAGGATGATTTCTAGGCCTAAAAAGTAATTTGGGCTGAAAAGTAAGCGAAATATTA
>JAMKCH010003013.1:0-50509 GCA_023653785.1 Ophioderma brevispina
TAAAATATGTTACGAAACTCCATTTCCTGGTTAATTGTTAAATATGTTACGAAACTCCATTTTCCTGGTAATTGTTAAAAAATCCAATTTCGCTTAAATGTTCAAACAACCCAATCAAATGGACAAGGTACATTAAAGCAGTTACATTTATGTACTTTTAGTACCCGTTTCACTTTGCTCAAATGAACATATGACAATTTGATATATCTATGTCAAATCATCCAAATTACAGTATCATGTACAAAACTTTGTCTCAACTTCACGGATATCATCTATGGAATTTTTTGCTTATAAAATATTTTCCAGTTTCCATGCAGGACTAAATTCATTATTTGGTCAAAAAAGGGTAGACGTTTCATATGAATTACCATTGATGTCAAATTAATTCAAATGAGGTATTGCCATTCCTTCCGCTACTGCACAACGTCAGCGCTCATGACGGCATCAATTGTAATACCCCTTTTGCCTCTGGGACTTTTATTTGAAACGTCTACCAAAGGTTTTGACAGAAAAGAAATTATAAATTCACCGTGTGCATATTTTTTCCTTTAGTTGTCCACGTTCCTAGAAAGATAAGGCAATGTACTTGATTGAAAGTTTCATCATATTTAAAATGTGAATCAAAAGTCTAACTGATGAGGAACCCCTTGGGGTGGAGTATAAAAGACCCAGATCCAGACGTTCAAATTCGCCCATTTTGACATTTGAGTTTTTTTTATACAACAGTGCAAAGATACCCGGGCGCCCTCACAATTTTTCAACTTGATAATTTGCATGGTTGTAAAGCTTTATATACCTTAGCCCTCACCTGAAATGTTAAGACTAAATCAGGCGCCGTTTATGAGTAACAGCAACGATTTTGATAATTAAGGTCGCCGGCCACATTTATTCTCAGACGACGGAAAGACGTTCACCACAAGAAAACACACACCGGGGCCTTATTTCCATGGCATGGTCTCAGTGTGAACCGGTCTGTGACCTAGTGGTTTTAATATCAATGAGTACGAGTCTATAGTATTCATGAAATAGACTATTTGTTTATTAAAGTTACGGCAAATTTTAAGTGGCCTGCGAATTACCTGGATGTCTTTTTAGGCCTATAGTTGTCCCTACACGCCACTAAGGTTAGGGATGGTTTATTCATCAACAATCAACCACCTACCTTGACTGCAGAGAAGCTGTAGCTATCACAACATGGCTGGATAGTAAACAGTGAATATCCACAGCGTCACCCAGATACAAATAGGCAGGAGCCTGTCCACTGCAATCAGCCAATCACAGTTGGGTAGCTGCTTTTCTTTTTCTCTTATGTCTTCTGTGCCGCCCTGCTTGTCCACCTTGTCTTGACTTGAAAGAGTCCAGAGCTCATGAAAGTTGAGAATGCACTCATGCGTAAAGTTATAAAGTTCAAAAGGTTCAAACACCGCTCGCGAAATGACGAGTCCAAAGTTACGTAAACACGAAACAATTGAAATAAAGCCAAAACACTAAAAACCTCTGTAGAAATCTAACTCTAATAACAATGTCCAATATGACGCTAAAGTAGCGCACAAAAAGTAGTAAACGATGAACGCGTATGTACAGAAGGACTTGAATACAAATCAGTAATAAGGTCAGTAATCCTCCATCACAAAGTCTCAAGACGTGAGGGGGATGCGGGACGGTGATTGAAAGTCTTGGACCGCTGGGCCGTAGATGTAGGTGTAGTATCGCTTGCTGAACGGAACCATTGTCAGTGGTCGCTGAAGCTGGATGATCAGCATCTTGTTATGCTGCTGGGAGTGTTTGTAAATCATCTGATGCGGCAAGGTGTGCTTATGTACCGGCAGGAACGTGAAGGGTTTCATGTTCTGAACGTGGGCGTGAGCGGCCTTGTGGTGAATTCCAGGGAATTGCGGAGGTCCTGGTGGTTGGGGCTCATTATGGTGGTCATACTCGTCATTCCATATGTGAAGCCTGTCGACCCGGGTAGGGGGAAGAAGGGAGGTTCCTGGTATGAAGGCACTTTGAAACATTCAGCCTTCTTTAATGCGGTAAGAAGCATTTCTCAACTGGGAGCCTATGAACTTCTGAACATTGACCACGGGCCATCAACGATGTAACCAAAAACGACTTCTGGCGACATGGGATTTATCCCGGTCAGTATGAGATAAACAAGATCACCACCTCAATTGTGGTGGAACGGGTGGGCTGAGAGGGTAGCCTCGCTTTTCAATGTGTTGGGTGGTTATACCTACGTGACTGGAACTGGGATTGAATGAGTTGTTGGTCACTGACTGACTTTGTACATTGTTGAACTGATCACGTTGGTAGAACATCTCTCTGGCTGAGAGGCCACGACTTCTGACACGGGCATTTAAGTTGGCGACGCGCAGGAAAGGATGAGGGCGCTATAGGACCCCCTGATGGATCTAGGCGAACCAATTCATTTTCAAGTCACGAACAGCTTCTCGGCGGACGGATTCTTGTTGTGATATTCTGAGACGGCCAAACTTCAAGCTTTATAAGCGATGCTGCTTAAGAAGGCTATCTTCTGAGAGAGACGACAAAAACCCGGGGCTGCATCGGTACTGATAAGAGCTGGAGGACCATACAGAGGGCGCAGTCAATACAAAGGCGAAATCAAAGCGTCACGGAGCGTTTCATGTACGTTCAGTCTTTCTGATACACGAGGTGGTTAAGGATGTGGACGTCTCGCGGAGGAGGAGAACAAGAATGTAATACTGCGTCGTTAGTACATAGCGGCAAAGGAAACACCAACGGTTTCAGGAGGGTCACTTGTTGGATGTTCAAGAAGTGTTGGGTTACATTGCTGAGGGTATGCACAATGATGGCAGGCAGATGTCACTTGATCAATTTGCCTTATCTAGATCAAGGGCATAGAAGTGGCGCCGGGTAACCAAGCCGGAGTGGTGACGTGGTTGGATGCTGAAAGTGGTATATGAATGGGCGAGTTAATAATCCACTGATTCTGGCGTGGAACAAGATGCAGTCACATGACGATGTTAGCGGTTGCTCACGCGGGTAACTAATAGACCATCCCTAGCAACAGATGCAACTTGCAAGGTATCGTTTAATATCCTTGACATTGGTAGCCTTCTTGGATGCACGTTGTACCCTGAGTCAAGTGGCATTGGCAGCGACCCAGTCGTAAGTCCGGGGCAAATCCTGTGATATCCAACCAAGCAGCTTACTCGAAACGGGAGGCGGCTGGCTGAATGGACGTCTTGGGTGGTTATGCGCAGCACTGTTGCCTCTTCATCCCCGTTGAAAAAAAATAAGTGCAGATTTGACATGTGGGCTCGAGACAGTCTGGGGTTACGACTTGCCAAGAGTCAGAGGGTACGTTGGCAGAACCAAGATGGCGGACAGAGGCCTGGAACCGACTAACTGTAGATAGGAAGGTGGCAACTCGTGCACTTGCAGAAAAGAAAACTCCCCACGACAGAGCTTTTCATAGGCTTGAACACATGGTTTACTATCAGTTAAGGGATGCATGCTTGTGGCGCGATGGATGATATATGGACCCAAAGTGTTGGAGATGCAGCAATGGAGGAGAGCTCAATTTCAATGGTAACACGTGGGTGACGACCTCGAGTTTAGACTAAAAACGGCGAGAAAAAAAGAGGTTTATTGTTGCGGGTCACATAAAGGGGGGCACCTATGCTGTACTTATTGACAGATCCCATCAGTTACAAATTCATATTTGGTCGTCGGGCGAAGGTAGAGTGTAGATTTGATTGTGTGGCATGATTTCAAGAGCTTTCGGGGCGTGCTGAAGGAAGAGTGAAGGTCCTCCGCACGTATCTTATCCTTGATTGTAATCCAGCTGTTGCGCTATATCAAGGGGGCTGAGATACTGAGCACAGTTCGGTATTACTCGTGCCAGGATTTTGTATGCACCGATAAATGAAACGAAGGCCACGGACATTGTAGGGAGGGCACATGTTACTGGAGGGTTGCAACTTTGTGGCAGCTGGCTCTGCGGGTACGTGGGACCAGATCCCATCCCAGGATCGGTGTGCATCTGGGACACACATAACAGTCTTGCTTGATGAAAGGCCGAGATGCATGCAGCGAGAGGCTGGGAGTACTGACGCCAAGTCTTGAGTAGTTCTTCATCAGTGTTCCCCACAATAAAGGTCGTCGGCAAGCTTGGCACCACCGCCCTTCTCAAGAAGGTCACCCAGTATGCGGCACATTTTAACTCTTCAAGGGCAGTCTCGGACCCAGGCATTCCCATTGCTGATCGAGTGTAGACCCTGATGCCACGAAACGGCTTGTGTTGTGTTTTGTGGCTACATCCACAATAATCATCGAGCTGCGAGATAGAGGGATCTGGTGAAATGCACTTGGTGAGGATATGTAGCTATTAGAAACTTCAACTTGCTATTTTTCGTAGCGTTGGATCTACGTATGCATGTAGTGATGGGGGGTTTGCTGTTGTGAGGCCCAAACTGACGCCAACGGCGGTAACAAAAGGATGAAGACACCACTGGGCTTCTTAATCAAAACTGAAGTGATGGAGAGGATTTAGAAGCCCCGGTCTCCACGTTGATCCCAACATCTTCTGGACGTGCAAACACTCATTTCTTTTCCAGCTCATCGGACTTATTGCAGCATTTGAAGCTGTCATGGGAGTACTGGGGTATCGGCCTTGGCGTTGTGGAGGTTGTGGTACTGGACCCATATTAACAACGGCCTTGAAGTTGCCACAGCTGATCATTGTTAGCCTGGAAACGATAGGTTGAAGACTTCATCATACTCTTCCTGAAGGTTGTGAAATCTTATTGATCGCGGTTTAGGGGGATCTTATGCTGGATCGACAGACACGGATGAAGAAAATGGTGTACTGTGGTACGGTGGTTGATAGTTTTTTAGATGTGCAGTTGTGTGTTGCTTTGTCGTACAGGTACAGCTTCCCCTGTTTACGGATCTGAACACGGAGCGTATTTGACCAAAAATGATTTGGGTTTCAACGTTAGAGGGGGTCGTTCGTGAGAGAGATTAGGGATGCGTATTTTCCAGCCAACACTTTGCAGAATGGTGGGACTAGGCCACATTGAGTTAGAGCACGAGATGTGGTGATATGGGTGTCAATAAGTGGTTCAAGCAAAATGTATCGTCAACATGGGACATTTCTTGTGGGAGTGCACGTTTCGACTCAATGAGTCTCCTGGCCAGAGGGTTTGCGGTCTGTGCTGGAGCCACGTTAATACGTGAGACGACGTAATATTGTGGACGGTTTGGAGGAAGTAGGCTGGGATCCATACACAAAAAGTTGTGCATCACGAGTATTATCTTCGCTTAGCAGGTCTTATTGTGACGTAGTTTACTTCCATATATAAATGGGAGGGCGGCCAAGAACTCACATCCAGATTCGTGATCACCAACTTCGATGTGAAATCACGTCCTCACGGGTTAAATGTCACTGTGGGTTCTCCTCGACAGCTTAGGGGGAGGATATCCATCAGCCTGGTGAGCAGATTGCGATGTTGACGAATATGCGCTTTCGTTGATGGATCTCGGCCTTACTTTCCGAATGAGGGTTGCCTTCGCCCCACTATCAATGGGTATCCTTATGTGTGGGGGTGAAAGACGTTGAGAAATGGTTGATGGTTGTACTGAACCGGTTAGCAGAAACTAGTGCTGGGGATAAGCTACGTCACCTGTTAACAAAGGCAAGTACTTGTGTCCGTATGAGTTTCTTTTTTCATCAGTATCGTCGTCAAAGAAGTTAGCACTGCCGAGCACGAAGGATGAACTTTCTGTCTTCTTGGGGAGTAGGACATTCGCTCAAGAAATGTTGGCATTCCTGTCTAACCAACCTGCTGACATATGGGGCACGACTTAGAAGAGAGAGTGGTGTTCGCGAAGCACTACTAGTATTTCTTGGTCGACCACTGACTGGAAGGGCTTCTGTATGACTGTGACCGAGGAAATGTGGTTCGCATGGAGCGGGCATTCTCTGTGAACTGTAATCGTTTCGAGCAAGCTGTCTATTGCCCTGGGAGATTTTGGTTTGATAGAAGAGTTGTACGTGAGCGAAGCTCGGTCCCATATCGTTGTTTTACAAGTTTTGGGGGGAGTTCCGTGTGAATCAATCGGTCGGAGGCCATGTTGAATATGAAGTTCTCCAGTGTGGGGGTCAGCTCTCACATCCATCGGACAGCATCACAATGGTGAGAAAATACCACCATCTTGGCAAGTAAGTTGTTCTCTACAAACGCAAGGAGGCCTCTGGTATAAATCCTCTCGGCGTTCATCTGGTTCACGCTGGATTGACTGAAATCAATGCAATGACCACTGTAATCTGAAAATCCATAATGGAGGCGACTAACCTGCCAAATATCCCAAGGGAGATTTGGAATTTTGACCCAGGGTGTTACGGGCGATAACTGGGCAGTAGTTAGCAATTTGCCCTAGCATTAGGTCCAGAGTAGCACACTTTTGTTGTGCGGTTTTGCGACTGGCTCTGGTACGTTTTCGCAGTATCCGTCAGATACGAAAGGGAGAGTCTTTGTTTTCTTTCCCCACGTTTGACCGTCAACAAGGTAAGGAGAGAGTTGCGTCTAATGATAAAGTGTTATTAAGTTTTGTTTTTAATTCTAAAAAGAATGACAGTTAATGTTTGTGAGGACTCCACTGCTTCGGAGCCACGTGGAACGCCTGATTCTTGATTGATAAATGATGTGACACAATGCAAGAGTCTTAGCAAGACAAGGGGGTTATGACAGCTCATATTATAGCTGACTGATTGTCCTCCACAAGGTTGAGAAGTGACAAACAAGGCCTTTATATATTTGTAGACCAATGTTGATTAGGCTGATTATTAGCTTAAAAAGTTCAGGTAGATGCACCCAATTTGTGGAGGAAGTTGAGGCTGCAAAGTAGACCAGAGATGAGGTAGGTTCTTAATCCAGTGCTGCCACCCAAGGCCACGAAGGTTATGGGATTGGATTTATGTCATCACACAATAAACCACATACATTGACTGCAGAGATTGGTGTCTGTAGCTATCCCACCATGGCTGGCTAGTAACAGTGACTAACCACAGCCGTCACCCAGATACAACTAGCAGGAGCTTGCATGTCCACTGCAATCAGCCAATCACAATTGGCGCTATCTGTTTCTGAGTATGTGAGTTTTAATGTAAAATAATCTTGTTTTCCCATGGCTAGACTATCATTTGCATCAAATTGAGAAATTTCATATTTTGTGAAAATGTGACAGCGCCGCTTCAAGTGATTCATTAGAGTTGGGGCTTTAGTGCCAACCGGCTGTTACTTCTCATGCTTGCCTGGACTTATTGATTTTCTAATAGTTTTTCAACTCTTTACCCATTGATACCGGCATTACAGGGCAAAACAGTATGTTCCAGTTGAAGTTTTTCCATTTTTGCCAAAAAACAACGAACCATGCTTTGTACGAAGGGAACTATCGTGAATTTTCAAACTAATCCTTTAAAATGCAATTAGATTTGAAAGCCGAACCGAGAGTCACGGACTATTAGATATGGCACTTTATTAAAATATTAATATAGAATCGTAATTCAAGAAGAAAAGAACATCCTCAGCATTTTGTTATTCTGACGCGAAACGTCGAAAATGGGAATTTCAAACGTATTTTCACTTCGCAGTCTGGCACGAACAATGTAGAATCACAAATTAAAGAAAGAGGACTTGTGTGGTTTGAAAAATCACAGTAGAACTCGTAGCAGTAACTCACTGGAAACGAGTTATTGTTCTTACGTTACCCTCTTACATGGGATGCATGGTATATACTAAAAAGGGCGTGGTATCATTTATAATCACCATAAATTTAGCTGTGAACACTGGATAATTTGGTAAGAGAAGAGGGAGACAGATGTTGTGTGCGTGCTTTCTTTTGACGTACAAGCGAAACGTACGAAACTTGAAAGTATAGAAACCAATGGCCAATGCGATAGTGTGGGTGTTCATTGGAATTTGAAGTTCCAACTTATCAAAAAGATTATTTTGGCCTCAAAAATTATTTGTAAGGTCACAATTGTAAGGGAAGGAAAAATGTTACTTAAATGCGGTTGTGATTTAAGAGAAAACGTATAGTTTGGCTATCTCCGGATTATGGTTATGGAGGTTACGTACCAAAATGATTTTTTAAATTTTTGGCCATAACTACAGTACCATGATGCGACTAAAGGTCAGCGATGGACAGCAAAGTAGGTCACGAAGATTAAACAAGAGCACCCAAAGGTGTGTGGGTTCATTAGACATTGTAGCAAAGTAATTTGTTTTGCTTTTGGGGTTTTTAGCAATTTGAATCTGTTTTAAAGGGATTCTTGTCATTAAAATAAAACTTGGCCAGTAGACACGGGGACAAACAAGATAAAACCGAGGAGACCGGGAACCAACAAAGAAATGGAACCAGCAGACACCGGAAACCACTTAAGAGTGGAACTAATAGACGCCGGGAAACACCCGAAGAGATGAAACCAGAGACAACAGGAAACCACCAAATAATGTGCCAAACCGTAGACACAGGAAACGACCAAAGAGGGTGGAAAACAGAGACACCAGGAACCATCGAAAATACAATCAGCACACAGCACACCACTTACGCCACAAACGCCCTGATATTTCCTTTTTTAGACGATCCTTTTCGAATCCTTTCTTTTTTCTGGAAAACGCACATGTTAGTTTTATTTAGCATGAGATCACTTTCCGTATTTTTTTGCCTTTTTTCGAGAGACGTATTTCCGTACAGAAAAGGGAAAAACTATGCGGTAGAGTGTAGAAATATGATGAAAACAATTTGCTCTTTTCTTTTCAATGTCGTCTCGACAACTCTTTATGCACTACCTATCGGCGCGAAACTTTTACAGATTGATTTTTCGGGTGAAGGCCGTTCTAGCAAGAATGAACTTTATATACATCCTCTTTACTATGTTGTATGGTCTGTATGTAATGAGGTGTCCCCCCTCCTCGGAACGTTTGCAAATTCATCCATTCTCATTAAACTATCGAGGGTCTTCCCGTCTTTCCTTAACCGGCGATGCCCTTTGTTCTTTAGAACTGGATTTGATTTCTTGTCAGCACAAGTTTTGGAGCTTGAGTTCCTAATTTAGAGTTATCTTGAAGTAAATTTAGGACAGAAGAGCTCTTTACATGAATACCATAACAAGAAAAGAATTTTCACTACAATGGCAATATTTTTTTAAAATAAATTCTCGCAAGAAACGCGCGTCGACTCTCATATCTTCCTGGATACAATGGATCGCCTCAACTCAAGTTCGTATGACAACTAAAAAGCTGCTAGTAACCCAGGGCAGGCCGCCCAGGTGCGCATGTCACGCCACTGAATGTAAAGGGAAGAACTTGGTTTTGTTTTTGAATTTAAAATTTGGTTTTTTGTGTGTTGTTTTTAAATACATTGAACAAAAATGCGAAGATTACCTTCCAACAATTCTCAGTATACTGGAAAAAATTTAAACATAATAAATAACATAGCCATTAACCACGAGCGGTCATGGGAAATATCGTGCCACGATAAGCCCACGAATTCCTTGAATAGAATGATAATCTCTGACGGCGTCTTTCAATCAGGGGGGGGGGCTTAATATTCATTTGACACACGCGAAACAACTGAAGTTCGCATGACAATCACAAGAATTTGAGGTAAGAAAGATCCTATTAACATCACCAGTGTTCTTGCCGCCATTACATTACTTTCCCTAACCTATATATATATTAGAAGCTGTTTTTGCCTGATTCCCTGATCTGTATAGAACAAAGTGCTTCTATTTTTTTTTTGAGGGTTTTTTTTTTTGCAAATACCGTAACAAAGGTCAAAATGCTTGCTAAGGAAACAAACCTTATTAAAATATGGTATTACCTTTTGGATTTTTCATGGTTGATAATACTAAAAACTGCACAAAACAGAAAATTATTATTTAAGGAAACATTTTTGAGTAGGATCTTTCTACCTTAAAAAGGTACAAATAGAGAGGTTCCGTCAGCGTATACAGTGATCAATAAAATACAGTCACAGGGTAGCATCCGTGCCATGGTCCCGCGTGGTCCTTTGGTCGTTTATATATTTCCAAGTATATTTTATTAAAGGTTTTTTCGGAATTGCAATGTAAAGAAATCGTGGTTTTTCACTTCATCTCAGGCCCAGGAGTTGCGCATGTAAACCAAGACGGCTCTGCACAAGGAAAAAATGACAAAAACAAATTTTTTATTTTTTTTATTTTTTTTAACAAAATTCAGTAACATGATAGGCAAACCCCACACACAGCCAATCAGAAAATCTGCACATTTATTTAGATAAGTTCATTTCTAATGAAACTACACCTGTTTCCACAAGTTCTGTCTTAGTATCGTTCTCTTCATATATACATTCATGATCTGCCAACACCTTCTCTAAGAAGTACGGATATGCAGATGACCTGGCTAGCCTGAAAACTGTCAAAACTTGGAATACAATTAAGATTGCTCTCAGCCAGATAGGATACCCTGGAATCTTGCAAATTGCCGTCAAGTTGACTACATACGTCCATAGTTTTCTTCCGTTACCGTACCTTACTGAACAGCTTCTCACGAATATTGGCATAGTGAAATTGTGACAATTTCAAGACCGCTTTAAGAGCTCTCTACAATAATACTCTACCTTAGGCTTTAGGTCATACCTCTGATGTGATGCAGGTAATGGTTTTATCAGAGTAATTGATCACGATCCAGAATTCTCCGCGATCTGATACACTGGGTGAAAAGATGTGGCTGTTCTTTACATACTGGGTCGCCTCCTTCTCTGATGAACTCACTCATTACTTCCCACCTGATGCGTGTCCTCTCATTTCTTTCAGCGATTCCTGATTTCATCGCTGTGAAAGGTCTTGTATATATCGTCTTCTTCCAGATATATTGAATTCTGATATGGAAAGTTTTCGTGCTAGAGTACAGAAGCCGGTAGAATTCGATGGATGATTCTTTCTTCTGTCGTTGATGATTTGTCAATCACTAGATGTTATCGCTACTGCCTGACGATTTCTAGAATTTGAGGCTTCTTTTTGTTCCCTTGAACTCTGTTTTCTTGTATAGCTTGTTCAATCTTGGTCATTTTCTGATTTCTGATTTCTTCTTTAGCTTTTGAGGATAGTATACATGTTCGCATAACTGGAAAACATTTACACAGCTTGTGTAAAATTGTACAGAATCTGCGTTCGAACAAACACTATCATTTTTATGTAAAAGTTTACATGAAGTATTATGTACATGTTAATTGCTTGTTAGTTATGTAAAATATTTACTAAACTAAAATATAAGCAAATTTACACATTAGTTATGACAAATAAGTACAAGAGCTAATGGTTTTAACCATTTATATATCATTGTTATGTAACTATTTACACACTATTTATCTTTACAATATTATTCAATTAAATTATTACTAAGAAATGTGTAAAACTACACAAGTACTGTGCATAAATTTTACAATTGTGTATTCACAGTTTTTGTGTTCATTTGATAGAATATAATTGTCATGTGAAAATACAACAATTATGTTCAGTTTTCAACTAAAAAATTACTGTAAGTTATTATTACAATATCATACTTACGATCGCTCGGATTCAGATTAATATATTTAAGATTCTTTTAAAAATCTCGTCGAAAATTAGTGTTCTGAAGTACAGTGTGAAAATAATTTTTACGAATGTGTCTTTTTCTTTCAAGGAGTGATGCGGGCAATAGCTAATCGGCATCTTCTAATTGCTCTTCTAATGCATATTTACTATCAGGCAAGTTTGTAACACTATTTATACATTGGGCCGTTAATGTTTTCTTATTAGATGACATTGGCATCATTTGTAGTTTCCCGGACCTTCAGCAGTTGCAGGTAGTTGAGGTTGTGTATTACAATTGGGTCTTCTCCTGTTGTCACGTGCATAACAATGCCGTCAGTTTCAGTTTCCGATATCCCATTGAATTTGCTAGCATTTGTTGGTCATTGTTTTTTGTTCTTTGATTGACACGTACTCGAAGTCAATCAATAAAGATAAAAAATAAAGAAGCCGATTTTATGAATGATGCATATCAATTCCGCAGTTTAATGAAGAATTTTGATTGATAACAAGGACTAATCTCCTAACCTTAAAACCAAGTTTATGCTACCTTGGTTTTTAATTATAATAATATTACCATGTATAATACTATATTACTGTAGTTTTGTTCAGTAAATATTATGACTTTAAAACGCGCATGTACTTTATATTATACTGTAATATATAATGTGTGTGTGCACTTGTAAGCTCATGTACTTGATATCTGTTAAAGATAATGTGTGTGTTGTTGTGCTGTGGCGTTGTGTGTGTGTGTGTGGTACATGCGTGTGCTATAAGTAAACTTATGGTAATCATGGTAAGAAATAATCTGAAGCAAAGTGTACATCCTTATTGTATATTCTTAGATCAGTTTAGGCCGACGTGGTGGGAATTGGGTGCCGATTTGCCACAAATCCTCCCGGGTAAATCCTTGGTTATTTAAAAGTGCGTTGGAAAAATCATGAAGAAATGATTAAAAAAACCCTTGGCAATTTTCAATAGGAAGATCAGGAAACGGGTCTGGCCATCATTTTGTGACCATGGGTCTCTACTATTAGTCAGTTCTGTCTCAGTTTGAGTAGTCTGCTGTATACGTGGGTATGAGTTCTGTCATTTGTTGTGTGAATGTGTGGGCAGCGTGAGTGGATGGGGATGTGGGCGAGGTTGTGTGTTTGGTGGTGGGTGTGGGTTGATTGTGGCGTTTTTGTGCGTGGATATTCGGCTAGGATTAAACAAAGTGTTTATTGGGTACAGGGTTATTCTTCCCACTACTAGTAGGGGTTTCAAAATTAAAGGTCCCATTCTAGAAGTTGGAGGAAGGTTTGAAGGTCGGTTTTCTTGTACTTTTAAGGTGCTGAACAAGATTTTTTGGGGCCAACCTCCTGGGAAATGGGGGGAACTCTCGCTAGAGGGCGTTTTTCAAAAATGGCCGCCAAAATTCCAGGAAATGGCATATTAAAGCTAAAAACAGCTATCTAAGAGTTAATATGAAATCAATTTTGGGGGTATTTTCCTTAATGCCAATTATTGTATAATGCTTGTACCAATCATTAAAATTTAACATAAACTAGTCCCCCAGTAGAGGGCGCTTTGTTTCAAAATGACGCCAAAATTCTGGATAATAGCCTTTTTGGGACCTTATCAATTAATTATTATTTGAATACAAGTAAATCAAAGTGAAGATGTTTGAAAGGTATTTGGTGTACATTTTCAAAGGATGCGAACAAGATTTTTTTTGGTCAACCTCAGGTAAATGGTGGGAACTCTCGCGAACGGGCGTTTTTCAAAAATGGCCTCCAAAAATTCCCAGCAAATGGTATACTTCAAGCTAGACACAATACTTGTGAACTCTCAATGAAATCAATTTTGGGGGTATTTCGGAATGCTCTCTTTATAGAATGATATTTAAAAATAATTAGGATTTATGATAGGCACCTTTAGAGGGCGCTTTGTTCAAAATGGCCGCCAAAATTCCAGAATATTGCATCTAAAGCTAAAAACCATCCATCTAAGTGTCCAAATTACATCACATTTCGGGGTGTGTTCTTAATGCTGTTATGTATTATGCTATTAATACAATCTTAGGAATTATGATAAGTACCCCTAGAGGGCGCTTTTTCAAAAGCTGCCATACATTCAATATAATTAACCTTTTTGGACCGTTATCAGTTATTAATTATCAATATAAGTATAAATCAAAGTACAGTATTGTTTGATTTTCAAGGAATGCGAACAAGATTTTCTTGCCTAACTTCTGAGAGGGGGGGGGGGGGGGGGGGGGGGGGGGGGGGGGGGTAATGGGGAAAAACCTCGATACGGCGTTTCAAAATGCCCACCAAAAATTACAGAAAAAAACACATAGTAAGTATTCAACAGCTATATGAGAATAAAAAATTAATTCTTTTGGGTTGTTTCTTAATGCTATTTATTGGTAATGCGTTCAATATACGGATTTATGATAAAGCCCCTAGAGGGCTCTTTTTAAAAATGGCTGACAAATGCATATAAGGTTTTGTTACATTCAGATTTTAACATCAGTACCTTTAGATTATGGTGTAACTACATCAAATTTGAAATATTTTAGAAATAATCGCTGACGAGGGCATACTATAGGAAAATTTATCGCCCTTCCATTAGGCCCGAAATCCAAAATGTATTAAAGGGGAGACCCGATTTAATTATATAAAATGTACTATATTCAAATTTAAGAAATGTAGAAAAAAATACCTTGATATTTAAATTTTGGCAGCCATTCGAAGAAAAAAAGCGCACTCCTAAATATATAATAATATATAATTATAAGAAATACCTCCAAATTGATATTATGTTTACTCTTAGGTGGCATATTAGCTTAATTTAGATTGAAAAACGCATCTAGCGGGTTTTCCCCACATTTTACAGAGGGCGGACCTGAAAAATCTGAGCATCCTTGAAAATATAACAAATACCTTCAAACATCTCCACTTTGATATACTCGTAGTTGCCAATAATGCATTGATAACGGCCCCAAAGGCTATTTATATGGAATTTTGGTTGCCATTTTGAAAAAAAAAAAAAACCTCTAGTGGTACTTATTAATATGATTAAATTGCTAGAATAGCAGCATCAATTAATTAGCCAATAAGAAACCCAAGATTTATTTCATTGTGAATCTTAGTGGCTGTTTTTATCTTTAATATGTATTTTTCTGGAATTTGGGCAGCCATTTTGAAAAAGCGCCCTCTAGGGCATTTATCATAAATCCTTGTGATTGAAATAGCCATTACACAATAAATAGCATAGAAACAACCCAAATGATTTCATTTTGATTCTCAGATAGCTGTTATAGTAGATTTCAAATTAAGGATGACTCCTGCATATTCCGATAGGGATGGTATGATGTAGGTTTCAACATAGGCCGTGCAGAAACTAGGCCTTCGTTGCCATTACAAAAACATTGTGACCATGGTTCAAAGTTACCTTATAAGAATAGGCTTACTGGAAACTGATACATTCAATTCTACAATGGTCTGTTAATGATAGGACTTATGCATGGTTGGCCGCGGATGTAAAATCAGCTTTGTGCTAATCCTTAATTACAAGGCTGGCCCAGTTTTCGGCAAAATAAAAACTTAGTTGTGTTATGTGATTCATTGATATGGAGAATGCATTATTCGCCAAGTGTGATAAGGAATGATATTTTGCTGTGTAAAAGGTAAGTTACGGTCATATAAAAATGTTTAATGAAATAATTACTGGTAGTTTCATCCTGATACTCAATTGAAACATCCAAGATATCGTAGATGTGGAACAATGTATTTTAGGGTCAACATGTATTATAGCTTATATTACTATACATTGTAGAGTATCATAAACTTTTTTACCTTGGCATTAAAATCATTCCTTACCTCTCACGGTGAATGGACAAGACCTAAAACTTTTATCCCCACCTGACCCCTATGAGGTCTCCTATTTTGAAATTACGATAATATACTTTAATGCAGTTTCGGGAATTTTGGCGGTTGTGTTGAAAACGCCCTCTATCGAGATTTCCCCAAATTTATTCGAGGGGTTGGACCAAAACAATCTTGGTAGCATCCTGAAATATAAACAAATATTTTCAAACATCTTGACACTTTTCTTTATTATATATTTGATAATAATTAATGATACACTTTTACTCTTAGCGTTTTAGCGTTAATATGTAATTTCTGGAATTTGGGTGGCCATTTTGAGAGTTCTCTACATTTCCCAGACGTTGGACCTAAAAAAATCTTGTTCGCATCCTGGAAAATTAAAAAAAAAAAACACATTTTTAAATCTTACTATGATTTATATTTGAAGTGAATAATAAAACAGCCCCAAAAGGAATTATATGGAATTTTGGCAGCCTTTTGAAAAAGCGCCCTCTAGAGTACTTATCATAAATTATAATATTGGAAGAGCCTTATACAATAATTAGCATTAAGAAAATTACCCCAAAAATTGATTTCATATTAACTCTTAGATAGCTGTTTTTAGCTTAATATGCCATTTCTGGAATTTGGCGGCCTTTGATGAAAAGGCGCCCTCTAAAGGTACCTATAATAATATAATTATTTAAATATCCTTATATAATAGAGAGAATTCAGAAATACCCCAAATTGATTTTATTTTGGATTTTTCAGATAGCCGTTTTAGCGTAAGTATCCGAGAGTTCCCCACGTCCCAGAGGTTGGCCCAAAAAATTTGTTACAGCACCCTTGTAAGTACAAGAAAACACTTTCAAACTTCTTCCCCAAACTTCTAGAAATAGGACTTTAATTGAAACCATACTATACATGCATAACCTTGTCGTTGTTTGAGCGCATTTATAGATGAGATTGGTGACGTTCAACGCCGGGCACGAACAAAGCCATACCCCCTAAAATGGTCCTTTTTGGGCTTTTTGAACATTTTATCACCAAACAGTGGACTTTATTGTCAATAATTTCGCTAGGATTTTGGACCTTTTATCCAAAAATTGCCAAAAAGGGACCTTTGCCCCTTTTGTGGAATTTGGGGGGGGGGGCGCACCCCCCATGCGTACGGGCCTGGGTTGGCCCTTTGAAAGTAATTTTTATTAATCACCGCTATCACTCTTTGGTCCTCCCTTGCCAGGGTGCACTCTGCCCTCTTTTGATTTTGGTTATTGAAAACTTGTGGGAAGGGGGTGTATGACACCCGGTCTCTGATTGTGGTTTTTCTATTTTGATTGTGCAATGCTTGTATTTTTATAGGAGGGTTATGACCATCCCACTTCTATGAGGGGAGTTTACATTTGAGATTATCATATGCTACGATCATAGCCTCTTCTCAATCTCACTCTCATCCTCCCCAAACACAGCAAATTTAACTCTCGTCAACCGTATGTACGGCCGGCTCCCCCGCCCTCTTTCATCGACTCTACCCCATTTAAGTCCCTCTCTTATCTCTTCTTTCCCCTCCCCCCTCGCCCTTCCTTGACCACAAATCCCTACCTCACATTACCCACATCACCTCACACCCTTTTTGCATCCTTCCACCATTTCTCCGTCCAACCCCCCACCCCGCCTAGTGTGCCCTTGCTCCATACGACCAACGGTACCGTACTCGATCAAACACTCTTTTAAAGCCGCGCTCGCGCTATCTCACTCACCCCCCTCTCTCCTTCTTCCCCTTTAGACCCCTCTGTACTTAACTCCCTACTTTTCTTCGTCGCCCTTCTCCACGCTCCTTTGCCGCCCCTCCCGTTCCCCCATCACGCACATATCCACAAGATCCTCCCGTTGATCCATCCCCTCGTTAAAGACCCCCCCCCACCCCCCACTTTCTTTAATGATTACCCAAGCTTTACCACTCACTCCATCTACCTTCACTGGTACTTAAAACCAATCACCCACCCAATCATCGCAATACAGTATTTGTAACCAGTTTGTAATTTTTTGTGTTAAAGGCGGACCAGAGTTCGAAATCTATTTTTGTGTAGTAATTAAGATAGTCATCTAAAAACTAAAGATAGTAACAAATGCACAATCCAAGTTAGGATGATCGGATTTGTGCGTTCCATGCAGTAAGCATTTATGCCAAATAACAGTGCCATAGGATACATGTTAAAACAAAAAATTCCGGATCCGGAATTTTAAACAAAGTGTGATTTCATATGAAGGACTTCGATTTGAGCGTAAGTTATTCACACAGTGATTAGTGTATGGACAAGCATTATGTATATGCAAAAAACACGATTTGTTTGAAAATTTAGTGCGCCCTCATCGGAAAATTTCTGAGTCAGCCTTTAATCTTCTTGTAAATAAAATGAAATGCAATGAACTAACATGAACTACTTACCCTGGTAACCCCGAAGAGGCCCTGACGCCACTTGCACCCATCAGCTCACACAAAACTTCTATGCAAACCTCATGTATCCAAAAACTAACGAACAAAAGAAAACAAGGCGAACTCGTATTTACGCGATGCATAAAATATGTCCCCGCCGAATGTCGCGATCACAAAGTAGTGACACCAGACCAACCCCCTCCCCAATTCAGCTCCGGACAGATTAGTGTTCAGGGGCGGATTTAGATGGGGGCGCACCCGGCGGCCCCCTGATTTTTTGCAGAGGAGCACGGGCGCCGCACCAGAGGTGAGCGCCGGGCGCACTGTAATTTTTTGTTAAATATATGAAAATGCCTTTTTACGCAAGGAGCCCTGTAGATTCTAAGAAGAACTTAGGTACAGGGCGTCGGGGCCCCGATGCAGACATGAGCTAGCTTTGTGGGCGCCCTCTGTCCCAGTAGTTACTCCCCCGCTCTTCAGTATCTCCAACCGACCTCTTGAAAATTGGGCAGCCCTATTTTGGCGCCCCTCTATGAGGAAACCTGGATCCGCCCTGGTGATTAAACAGTTTTCTCACGGACGGGGAAATATGGTCGGAACATACAAATACAGATGGAGCCATTGTATAGCGCCCATCCACACACCTAGTTTTTAAATTAAGGTTTAACCATCACTCATAGCCACAATAACACAATCACCATGATCACTGAAACCAACCAACACAGAACCAGAACGAACACACCATGTCACTGGAAAGATAGCCAGAGAACGAGAACAGTGATGAATTGTTTGAAAATACATAGCATGGAAAACAAAGAGTTTGTGATGACAAGTTACCAGGTGCGCATATATGCTATTCGTCCCAAATGTATATTAACATAAAAAAACTTATCATCATGTACGAGGCGGCAAAATATAATATCATCATTAAATATTATAAACATCATGAAAGCTTTAATCTTCACTTACACTTACTATGTAGCTCCTCATAGGGAGATACGAACTCTGCGTTTAGCTAATGTTTCAGCTTTATACTAAAAGTTACACGAATATGAGGGAAAACACAAGTGTACAAGATCGCAGGATTTTTTTTCGCGGCGATATTTAAGAAATATTAATGTGCGAACCGGCCCTTTGAAAATGTGCAATGATGCCAAATTGCTTAAAATGTTATTTCTGTTTTCTGTAGGATTTTGAAACAATTATTTTGGACGGATATATGCCTCAAGCTTATATTGCACAGGTCAGGACTTTCAATTGGACTTGTACTAATTTTACCCTCAATTGTCTTAACCAAGTCAGGGTTCTCGGCGTTTTGTTCTTGCAAGTAACTAATTTCATGTTAATGGTTTGTCAACAACTACATATACACTTGTGCTCTTCTTTGCTTACCGCATACTATTCTTGCCAATGTATTTGACAGCAGAAAACACCGTCAAATGTCAGCGCAATTGAGTGCGAGTTAAGAAGGGAGCGAAATGAAGACAACGCTTGGCGGTGGGTTACCATATCCTAACCCATGTGACTGTACAAGCGTTCTTATGGGAGGTGGAATAACCACGGCATACCATTCGTGCATTCAACCAATCGACCAATTCTGTGGAGGTCTTATCAGAATGAAGCCTATAAAATCGGAACATTATGGTGGAGAAAGGGGGAGGGGAATAGGAAGGGGAGGGGGAGGGTAGGGGGTGAGTGCTTACAACCGTTAGGTCGGGTCGGGAGAGCGATGGGTGGCAGCGTGGCGGCTGGGGGGTGTTAGGGGGGCGGGGGACGGTTGGGACGAGGTGGGGAGGGTGGGGGGGGAAGTGTCGGCCGCGAACGGGGGAGGGAGGCGGGAAGGAGAAGCGAGTTCTCCGGGGTGGGGTGGCGTAAGGAGCCTCCTGGTAGGAAGGATAAGGGGAGCGGGAGAGGGGGGGGAGGATGGGTACAGGGAGGAAAGAGTGGGGGAGGGGATGGGCGGGGGGATGGTGTGGGGAGTGGGGAGTGAGGGTAGGTGGGGGAGGTGGGGTAGGGAGACTGGTGGAGGGGGGGGAGGAGGGGGTGGGGGGGGGGGGAGGGAGGGGGAAGGGGGGGAGGGGGGGGGGGAGGGTGCGGAAGGGCGGGGGGAAGAGAGAAATGGGGATGGGGGCGAGTAGGGGGTGGGGGTAGGAGGAGGGGGAGGGACAGGAGGGGTGGAGAGGGGGGTGCGGGCGAGGCGGGGGAGGTGGAAGGGGAAGGGAGGGGGGGAGGGGGATGGAGGGAGGGAAATCGGAGAAGTGGAGAAGGGAGTGGGTGGGGGGGAAGGAGGGATGGGGTTTGTTTAGATTTTGTTTTTGTCTTTCTTCTTCTTTTTTTTTGTTTACTATAGATAATCTCTGATTCCAAAATTGTGGATAAAACAGGTTAAAAAAAATTATAAAATGAATTTAGAGGGAGCCTGCAGAGAATACAGGTTGCCGCCTTACAACCAAATAATAAAATAAAATGACCAACACGCCATAATAAAGAAAAATAACACATCCAAAGTTAACCAACTTTAAGCATCACAAATGGTTTAAGGAGCCGCTTTAAAGACACCGTGGAAGGTTTATCTCTAATGTTAACGAGAAGCTTTTCCAGAGCCTAAGACCAATGACGTTTATATATCAATCTCACAAATCTACAACTTGTACGATGTAAGTACAGGCAACGTAATATCAGAGAAGACCGTTAGTCTTCGTCTGGTACCATCATAACTAATGTCCAACACAGTATACAAATTGAAACATTCAGTAAGGTATGATGGAGCCTTTCCATTGGGGAAGAAGAGAGACTACGGGTTTGTCTCAAAAAAAGGAAACCCTCAAGCGCCTCTATTTACGGGAGAAAAAAAAAGTATAAGTCAGAACATAATTAAACACATCTGAAAAGTGCATTTCATTAGGTTTCCACACCAAAAAGATCCCTCCATAGGATGCATACGGACTGAGGTTATGCCGATTGAAATTTGTTCCACTTTTGAGACACCCGGTTATAAATGGATTCTTTAATTATTGTTATTCAGAGTCAACCCCATGCCTTCAGATGCAAAAGTTGCTCTATCAAATTTACTTCAAAGGTCAAGACATATAGCCAGCAACAAAGTACCACAGGCAAGCATCAACGCTCAGGAAAACAAGCAAGTCTTCCAAACGGTTAAGGAACATATTCTCAAAGGAAAGTTGAAATAGAAAAGGGGTTGTCCTATCCTTAGTATAAAGAAATCTTAACACAAATATAAATTAAAGGCTAACTCAGAAATTACATAATATGATAAAAGTACAAAAAGTATTTAAAAGTTTAATATTTTTCTCAAATTGTAGGTACTGACTAGTTTTAATTGTTAAAAAATATAGAAGGTTAAAACTATAATTTTTATCTATAGAAAAGAAGGATTTAACACTATATCCTGAAGTTCCTTTAGAGGAAAATTTGACAATTCATCGCACAAAGTGACGGTCGTGGGTAGGTGGTAGCGATATTGTGTGTTCTCAGTGTGAGGAGCAATTTACCACTAACCCAAGGGGTCTGATCCGTGAATTTGTCAGGATGTTTTGAAGCGATATTAAGGGACGGTTATTTCACGGTGTATTGTACTTATTTGTATGATCCCTTTTTCATGATCGTAAAGTGGATTCCCTTTGTTACAAGGGGTTTACATTGCTGTATTACATAATAAATTATTTGACGAAATCGAACCCAATTACCTTTTATTATTGTTATTCAGAGTTAACCTTCATACCTACAGATGCAACAGTGCTCTATCGAATACTTCAAAAGTCAAGACATATATGCCAGCGACAACTTCACAAATCAAGGCATCAACGTTCAAGGAAAACAAGCCCGTCTTAAACGGTAAGGGAAAAAACTTCTCAAAGGAAAGTCAAGACAAATTGATTCAAACAAAATGAATTACAAGAATATTAAAAAAATATAGAAAACCTTAAAAAACTAAAAAATTATTAAATTTTAAAGACACACCGAGGGAGATTTTCAAGTATCGATGTATTGCATCATATAACAGTCTAAATTACTAGTAAGTAGAAACTCCAAGAGATTTTCGTACTTAGTATTTCGCTACAGCAAATGTAAATTATGTTCAATATTAAAACATAGGATGATTTTTTTTTGGGTCCCAAGGAGGAAGGAAATTTGAAATTTCACAATATGGAACACCAAGAAATTTTAATTCTAAACTATAAGGATATGTTGAAGATAATGCTTTTATCGCTGTGTAAAATGTCATATGTAAACGCGTTGATGATGATCTTTGATCTGTATGCATTGATGATCTGTAATGATGATAATAATAACGTACGAAAATGATTGCTGTGCTACAGTTTTCATATCCAAATATTACAGGTTCTAAGGTTAGCCATCATTATTACAGGGGGGGGGAGAATTTCAGTTTTGTGACATTAATTTCGCGGTTTTCCCTTCGCTTCGGTTAAAAAATTTTCGCATTCACCCCGATTATGATTTTCTTCATTTCAAAGTTCATGTTCTTCCCCTCTCTCTCCTTCTGAAAAAAGAATGTTCCCCTCTCGCTTTAAGTCGTTTTCGTAATCCCCTCAAATCCTCCACCCGCGTAAAAATTAGAACCTAATGAGTGTAGTCTGATGAGACCCATTTGCGAAAGTTAGTTTACCGGGAAAACCAAGGTTGGCGGATTAGTTTCATGTTTTGAAGAGATTGTGCAAGTCACAAAGTTATGCGCAGTGAGGACATAAAAAAAATCTCACTACCCCCTAGGCCTTTTACTAAAATACAGTACCCCTTAAAACGACCCATAAAATGCTTTTTCAACAAGGAAAAAGTGATGAAACCCTGGACATCTTGGGACCATAAAAGGCACATAAAGGTATTCTTAATTGTTTCAACCAAACTTATCATTGGGGGGTCATTGAATTTAATTCTTTTCTTGTGAATATGGTTCACCAAGGTTAAAATTATAATAGGTTATTCCATTTTTCTAGAGGGGTGTGTCATCATATTTCTTTTGAGAAAGAAAAATGTGGAAAATACGATTTTTACCATTTTTGTACATCAAATTAGACAATTTTCATACCTGAAATTTTAATGATTTGTCAGATAATGTAGGTATATCATAGCTTAATCAAATAAAAAAACAAATCAATGGAGCCTTCTTATTGGAGTAAAATACCCTGAAAATGAGCAGTTTTTCAAAAATTCAAAAATTTTTAATTTTCGGTTTTTTTGTTTTTTTAAGAATTAATATTATTATAATTTTTTTTTGCTAAGAAGGTAGATTTTTAAAAAGAAAACAATAGTTTTCATCAGCAATTTAAAAGTCAATGCCCCCACTATCCTGAATATATCAATGTGGTGCATGGGTTTATCCTATTTTTGCACAGGGTTGTCCTTGAAATTGGCTACAAATGATAAGGGGGTACACCTGAGGAACCTATTGATTCATGGCAACACCATGGAATGGAACATGGACAATAATTGGCCATACATGGCCAGAGTATAAAGGTATAATGAGCCGCACAGGGCACACAATTACCACAGCACATGCGCGGGCGTGTTGTGACACATTCACACAAACACATGTAAACAAACACACACTCACCTGGGTGTCATGATACCAAACACTCAATGCCACACCAGCATGACACCTGCACACACCACACTCCGCATCACCCCACACACACACACACCGCACGGCGCGCGCAACACACACCACGTAACTCAAAACCCCACACCACACATGCACCGCACAACACCGCACACAAACGGGGGACGGAGACCAAACGCATTAACTCATGCCACTGTCCACAAACATCCCCCTTCACATTCCCACACCAAACCATCATATTAATAGGCCAAGTCCACGTATGACTGTCTATCACAATGTCGTCCGCCATTTTCTCGGTTGGGTGGGTGTAGCTTAAACCCGGCAAGATCAAGTGAGACTGGGAGTGGATTGCATGCACCACAAAGCCAGGTAATCGCGAAAAAATGGTTAAAGAAAGTATATTAAAAAACAGGTAATTGCGAATGCCGCGGACCGCCTACATCCCTCCTCGTGTGAATAAATTAGAGTAACCATGGTAACAAAATGTATCTTTGAGCCCACCACCCATCAATTAAGTTGAAAGTACTTGACAGATGAAAACTGTGCCACATTTTGCAGTGTGACATTGTGAAAAAACCTGATATATCACTAAACCCATGTATTTAAGATCGAATGTGAAAGTTGATAGGCGAAGGTTCTCTTATTCCACAAGTCTGAGCTAAGAATTTTTCCCAAATTGTTAACACAGAAATATAGTTAAGAGGGGACATAATATGAATGTGTGCTAAAGATAAATTGACGCTCCCTATTTTCAGCATTCTTGTCAACAAAAAACTTCAGGAAAAATCTAGTTTTAACCAGTGCATCGTGTTCATTCTCTTTTGTTAGCAAATGAAGTTTTCCATGCTTACTGCAATTAACAAGCTCATGTCAAAAATAATGGTAATCATGATAGACAAAAAATAAAACTGTGTAAATGAGTTGTAAAGTTAAAGTGCATTGGTCTAAATCAGATGCATTCCTTTATGCCCTTATGAAGTATAGGTTCATTGAATGGAAAGCGTACATACCAGTAACAAAGTGAAGGGGTTTGTGAGAACACTGCGCATGTGCACTTGACTACGTAAGGCCTATGATCGTGAAAAAAAAAGTGCCACGTTATGTTGGTCATCGTTTTGGATTTTGAAACAATAGAAATCAATTTTGGGGTAAAAAATTAAAAAAAAAAAAAAAAAAAACAAATTTCCCCCTCCCCAGAATAGAAAGTTTAATTATGCAATGTGTATATTTGTGTTGTTACGATCAAACCTTATAATACCGCCATGTTATGATGATATAAAAAGTCAAGGGTGCTGATTGTGCAATTGGCTATTTGATGCATGATCTGTCTGACAATGAGGAAATTGTTAACTGAACATAATCCTTAAAAATAAACAGAAAGTGAAACATGATCGAGATATACTTGATTCTATGGAACCTAAACGAGGTTTGCACAAAGAAATTAGGGGGGGGGTAAAAAAGTACCTTTGAATAAGACCTTGTGTTGTTAGGGTCACAACCAATGCTCAAATGATATGTGGGGAGGTTATTAAGTCTGGGGGGGTAGGGTACTGTAAAATGGGACTTTTCCAAATTTCAAGTGTAAGGTTTCTTAAGGACACTCTGGAGTAGAAAACGTTTTAATATCTCAAGAACAGGTGGGAACAAAGGAAGAAGGAAAATGGCGAACCGAAATGACTATTAATGCATGGGTTCGTAAGGTAAATTTGAGGAAAAACAATGCACTATGACTGTAAACTTCTGATGCAAAATATATACATAGTAGAGGCGGTTCATTACTATGTCTCCAACATACTGGGCTACGAAACTAATTGGGGAAAATTATTCTTGTGAGCAAAAAGATCCTGGGCACAAGAATAATTCCCAAATCAGAGCCCGGAGGGTGAAAGGAACTTATTCTTGTGCCTCCCCCACCCCCGCCCCCCCCCACACACACACCACACACACTCAACGATCCGGGCAGTCACTGTAATACACCGGATGGCAAGACAGTTGGAAAAGGTACATTCGATGTGAAAAAAATCCCATATTGAATAATGGAGCAACCAACAAAGTCCCCATATCAAATTATGGGATTTGGCAAACATGAAATTTTACTTAAACAACCATTATGGTAAAGTGGATAGATAGTAAAAAAACAAAATCGTGAATGTCCGAATGAAATTGAAATTGTTCTTAGAATATGAATCAATATTGGTTGGAAATTGAAAGAAAAAAATGTACTGGAAACACCAAAATTTATCAGGAGAACAGAAGACGAGTGTAATAACTATGGATTGTAACAGAGATACTGGAGAAGGATAGAAAGCAACAATGGTAAGGTAATCAATCCTTTTTCAGTATGGGAAGGTTACTGGTAGTCAAAAAGGAGCTGAGTAAATAGATAATAAACTCCTCCACTTTCTATCCGTGTTGGGAACGATTCAAGTCAGAAATGTGAAGATAAAGTGGTTACAGTTTTTGATTTTCGCCTGAAGTAAAAACATGCATTTGTCGCAGTGGCATAACAAGACCTTGGCAAATGTGTTGTTGTGTGTGGGGGGGGAGGGGCAGCGAAGGGTAATCAAGGCATTTTTGAGGAGGTGAATTTGAGCCCTTCTTCCATAGACACTGTACAACGGTCAGTTTATTTGGGTGGTGCTGGCGGGGGGCATAGGGTTTATGAGCAGGGATGTGCCCCCCACAATGGTTAGGCACACTGTATTGTATACTTTGTGCTGTGGAGTGCTCCTGTGTCATGGCCTATAGTTTTCATTGTCATACTAGAGGGCAATCAATTATGGTTAAGGATGACACCACCAAAATAAAATGTTCTTTTATTCATGATTCAGAGGGGGGGGGGGGTTTTGACCGATACCATTAAGCATTGCAATGGGCCTATACTGTACTGTGGTACTAAACCCCCCATGTTAGTTCTTAGGGGATTAAAAAGGTGTTCCAAAAGTTTGAGAACACCTAAACATTCATGATCATGCTAAAAATGACCCTAAGTACTATGTTTATGAGCTAAAATGAGTGTAAAAATCAGGGTTTTCATGTGTAAGGATATGATTTTTGTGGATCACATGACCATTAGGTGAAATTTAACAAAACTGTGCATTGTAGGATTGACTAAATACACTCTCTGCTATGATGTTAAAATGGGTTGTGTAAAAAAACATATTAGCATGAAAAGTATTCTTGTACTCAATCATCAACACTCACTCAAAAAGGCACATGCAAACACCCACACACACAACATACATACCACACACAAAACTAGTCTTACAATGTTAATAGTTCCTTGTTGGAAAAAAATCAACTGCAAAAGGCAAAAAAAAAAAAAACAAAAATGAAACCCATAGAATAAGATGTCACTCTATTAAACCAGAGAAAATCTATTTTTCGCACTGGCAAGTGTATCTGTAGATATGTGTGCACGAGTGGGTGCGTGTGTGTGTGTTTTTTTGCTCAGACACACAAGTATGTATGTATGTGGGGGTGTTGGCAGGTTGGAGAATAAGTGTTTGTAAGCATGTTTGTTATGGGTGCAGGTGTGTTGTGTGTGTGGTGGCCATGTGATGTGTGTGGGTCGTTGTGGGTGGGTGTGTGGTAGATGTGGACAGGGGTACACATGTACAGGAGTGTATGTTTATATGTTTGAGGTAGGGCATTTCAACACATTCATATTATTATCACCAGATCGGAGTGGTGAATCGTGTTCCCTTGGAATGACATTATCAGACTGGGTAAGTGAATGTGGGGGACCAGCCCGTGATTTAAAATGGAAATAACCAGGTATCAAAACTTAATTATATTCAGGATATTATGTGAACAACATTCTTAAGTGTAAAAATAAAGTTTTTCCCGGAAAATTATTTACTTTGTTCACTGGGGAAGACTGGGCCATGGTTAGGAGAAGACAAGAATGAGCATTTCTTAGAATTCTTCAGAATTTTACCGGTAAACTCGTCCCATTCATTACAGAGTCCCTTACCTTCCCTCCCCTCCCACGACCCCCTCTTTAGGATGCTCCCCAAGTGCGTACCAGTAAGTGGATAGTGCTCCCCATGATTTCTTGTCATGCTTTCTTTGATTGGACTATTTGTAGGTAACATTATATGTAATGAATCCATAGATATGAAAGGTATGAACATTTTTTAATTTTTCATCAAACAAATGGAAAAAATCAATATTTTTTCATTTTTCTCTATATGCAATATTTAGGAAAAAAAACCCCGCTTAAAAATATGAATGTCCCGGTAGGTTTTTCACCTTGTGATTCATATTCAGAAAGAAAAAAGCCTGTTGTAAAATGTGCAAAGTTGTGCATGTATTTGTTTGAGATCTGATTTTTCTTGCTTTTTTGAAGAGGCTTCAAATTTGCTATATTTTGTATTTTTTTCATGCAGAGAAGGAAACTGCTGGGGGGTTTGCCCTTACGCATATAAGGGGGTCTTCATATCCCTCTCTTAGGGGGGAACCTGGTTTTTTTTAATATCTTATTCACAATATGCTTTGAGGAACATTATCAAACTTGAGAATATGAGCTGAAAAGGCGACCACCCAACTTTCCTCGATTTCCATATGTGCATGGTTTCTCTGAAAAGTACTCTTACGCCTTCAAATTTACCCTAGCCATTCATCTCTCTCCCATGTATATTTCAAAAAAATGTTCTTGTTATAATTAGACATACGTAACCTTTGAGCACATGATGGACTGCAACGGCGCACGCTGTAGTTTTTGACCACTACCCATGCTCCAGGAGTCAGGTCTCCCTCATTAACCTCAAGGGCAGCTATTATTTTTTGCTTATCTTTTTGGACTTAGCATTTTTCCCTCTAACCTAAAAATAATGAAAATTTAATATATTTTTAAAAGACGCACTATCGAGATTCTAACCCGAGACCACTGTATCATGAGGGCAGCTACTAACCACAAGTTCTAATCCTTGATAACATTTACGGAATAAATCGCTACTGCTATTGTGCATCACTCATAATTATAATTACTGCTCCGCCTTAAGAAAGTGCCCACCACCTATGCTCCATGATCATGCGTGGTGGTCAAAATCTCACATTTGCCCATAGGCGGTCCCGAAGGTGTATAAGATTGAGGTCAACGTTAGTGTTTGAATTGCCACGGGTCATTATACTTTGTTTAAATCTGTCATAATTATACAAAAAAGTCCCGGGGGCACTGTATATCTAAAGTAACGGGTATGTGTCTCGGTGAATAGTAGGGCCTTTCAGGTAAAATGTACCAAAAACCAAGCTGAAACAAGTACACAGCCTGAATAAGAATGGGTGTCACCAGTATGAGACTTTACAAAGGGGGCCATTGAGTGCAACCTGAAGTCCAATGTGAAGTGCGTCTCTTCCCTAGTTCAATTGCCATTAAATTAATTAAGTTTGTTGCCAAGAAATTCTAAATTGTTCCCAATGTGCGCGTAGCGTGTGCAAATTTTGAATTTGGATGTTCAAATTGTTTAAAAAGCTGGATACTTTTATGGACACTTGTGAAAAAGGGGTAGCAGGAAAGAAGAAATTAGAGTTATTTGAGTATCTTGAAGATTTTAAAAATGGGGTTATTGGGTACAAGGTAGGAAAGAAGCACCAAAAGGGATCATTGTGGCCAAAACAGTTCGAAAGAAGGAGTGTCTATCAGGAGGCACATTCATGCGTAACAAAGTGGCAGTGCCCCCCCCCACCCCCCACCACCCCGCCGAGAAAATTGTAGGAACTGTTAAAATGTTCTTAATGTTATGGCCTTCATCTTCACATTGCCTCTGACTCATAAATCCTATATAGTTGATGTTTGAATGTGAAAAAAAAATCACTTATATATGTGAATGATGTATATACTAATACAAGTGATGTCCGGTACTACATTCCTAAAGATTTCCATTCATTATAATTTGACCTGTTTTTCTTCTAGTCAAATATGACTGGAAAATCTGGTAAGCGACCAAAATAGTTTGGACTAGGTACCAAGTAAAATAGATCTTACGCTGTTTTTTAGTCAAAATTGACTGGAAAACAGATCCATTTGACCAGAAAACAGTCATTTTGACCAGAATCTTTCAATATGACTATATTTTGGGTTGATTTTACCAATTTTCCAATCAATTTGACTAGAAAACAGTGTGCAATCATATATGACGATGCATTTTTAATAGTGTACTGATGTCTGTAGCTTGTAGCAAGTAGAGTGCCCTATTCACGGGGGGGGGGGGGGATAGTAGTAAAATAATAATAATAATAATATGCATTTATATGGCGCTCTACTAAAACACAGCGCTTCCACAAACTTGCGCATCTACAGGTCATGACCAGATCTCGTCACAACTTTCCCACCCAAATCTCAACATTTGTAATTTTTGTTTTCAAAAGGTCAAAATCAAATTAATTTTTCAGGGCAATATTCAGAATCAGCAAGAAAATGGCATCTAAATTAGTCAAAACAAGTCTAGTCTTTGCTGGTATTCCTTTTAGATGCACTTTCCCAATGACCTGCAAGCATTTGGGATGCCATCCTCATAAGCCACTGACTTGTGTGGTATATGGCCCTTGGATTGAGGGACGTATTAGATACAAAATCTTTATGGCCGTGCAAAACCAATGCGCACTTTATTTGGCAAGCGCTGGAACCTCTGAGATCCATTTTTATCCAGTGCGGGTGTCATTTTCATTTGGGGGCGGAAGCAGGCAGGGCGAGAGCATTTCGGGGAGGGGGGGAATCAATTCACAAAGAACCTGTAACTTTACCTTGCTTCGTGGGGCAAGAGGAAGGGAAACATTCTGACTGGGGGTGGCATTCTTGCCCCTCCCCCTGGTTACGTAACTGTTTGGATCAATATCTCTACATTGTCCTTTGTTCTTTGAAATGATAATGACTCTTATTGCCATTACAAGATAATTATTATGATTGTAGTGATGTTCCTTCTAAAAGCGGGAAAATAAGTTCGTTCAAATAATGTAACAGCTAATTCCCCTGTCGTAAATCATGAATGGTTTAAAATTTGCAAAATTAAATTTTTTAAGTTGTTTCTTTTTTTTGTGAGTGTTGTTTTTTTGTCCGATGGGATCTCATTTTCTCAGAAATGGGATTCGTCCCTTTTTAATAGGTCCGCACAAAATTTTAGTATTCTTTTAAAAACCTGCCAATTTTGATGGTCCTAATTGTTTAATGCTGTTTAAAACCCAACCACTTAAAATACTTAATAAATAATGTTGATACTAAACAATTTTCTGACAGTTTTCGTACATTTACTATTAACTTTGTTAAACATGAAATGATGAAAATTACCTGAAGTAGATAAAAACACATCATTTTTCTCTGTATGGAAACTGGATGAAACATATCCGCTTCTTTGAAACCCAAGCTCCTCACCTAAAGTACAATATTTGGAGGCAGAAAAAAAGGTAAACAAATCTTAACGCATAACAATCTAACAAGTTAATATTTGATTTTTCAATCTAATTTGACAATAGAAGAGTGCCCTTTAATTCTAATGACCAGTTTTAGGCAACATTACATGAACATGAAAATCAAGGCAGCCCTCCTCCAGGGACCCCTTGATAATCCTTTGTTTTTTTTCAAACCAGAAAGTTGAGTATTTCCCCCTTTACAATCAACTTCCACCAACGTGGGGTGTTTTGTATGGTGTAATTCAAAATCAGCACCCTCAATTCATCTAAAACACCTTTCCTACACATTTGTCATATTAGTGACCTTGGACATTGTTTGATAATGCATTTAAAAGAATAAGGACATCGGGTTAAATTCCCCTTTACAATCTACTTTCCCCAAGGTGGTGATTTGTATCGTATATATTTGAAATCAACACCTCAAATTGATCTAAAACACTTCTTAACCTTCATCATAGATATGGTGGCATCAAAATATGGGTGAATGTCAACAAATTAAAACCAATGAATTAAAACATGAGTTCTTTGTTGCCGCCAATCTCCTGTAAAAAAAGCTCTTCCTGATAGAAACACTGTCTATTGGAAACTCTCACATTAAACAATCTCCAACAATACGCACTTGGTGCCTATTTTGAGTCAAACATGACCATGGAATCACACATCACTAATGTTTGTCGTACAATCATCTACCATCTTCGGAACATCTCGCGCATTCGCAGATACATTGATAAAAACACTTGCCATCATGCCTGTAGGCTCTCTTATACTTTTCTCGCATCGATTATTGCAATGGTTTACTTTTCTTCCGCTCCCAAAGTCGTAATATTCTTCGTCCCAGCGGCCTACAACTTGGGCTGCAGACTTGTTTTTACTGTAAATAGACGGCAGTACCCAAAACCAACTGCCTTAAATCTCTTCCTGCTTCCTGTGAAACGAGACTTTCTTTTAAATTGTTTTGTTAATTGTTTTTAAGTCTCTTAATGGCATGGCTCCTGTATATCTTTCAAACTGTTTCAAATTACATGTTCCAAAAGAAACCTTAGGTCGTCAAAAGATCGCCTACGGTTGGATTATCCAAGGACTCGAGTAAAAGCTGGTGATAAAAGTTTACTGTTTGTGCTTCAAAGTTATTGAACAACCTTCCTGTTCACTAGGCAGTCAGTATCTGTAAATGCCTTTAAAAAGGCACTTAAGACACACTTGTTTCCTAATTGGATTTGTTTTTCATTATGTTATATTTATTCTCATTTTCTCACTTTTCCTTTTATTGTAAGCGCCTTGAGCCTTTGGGGAACGGCGCCATAAGGCTAGTCGTATTAATTTATATGGCCACGTGTGGTTCCAGTGAATTGAGCACTCGCCCCGCAATCCCAAGGTCGTGGTTCGAGTCCACTGCTGCCAACGTGTTGTGCCCTTGAGTAAGGCGCTTTACCCTCAATTACTCCTCTCTACCCAGGTGTATAATGGGTACCAGCATTATTCCATCTGGGAAATTACAGACTCGCTTGTGCCAGAGTAGGTGGCGAACCCCCACAGCAAAAAATCATACGGAGGAGCTGGCCCAAACGCTAAGGAAAGAGAGATGGGCACTCCGCGCACAGCTTGCTCGGCACGACGACTTTTGTATGTATGTATGTATGTAGGTTTGATAACGCTATAATATTTTTTTTTTAAAATAAGGAAAATCAGGTAATTCCCCTTTAAAATTCCACATTCCACCAATGTGGTGATTCTGTAAGGTGTCCTTTTTGAAATCACACCTTCAAATTGACAAATCAGTGGATCTTGCACATGGTTTCATAAACTATATTTAACAAAATAATGAAAATCGGGTAATTCCCCTGTAAAATCGCACTTTCCACCAACTTGACAATTTTGCATGGTCAGTATGCTGACTCAATCACCCCCTCGAATTGTCCCGAAAACACTTCTCAAAGTTTTTAGTGTATCTTGAGTAGGGTCCCATCAAATATCAGTCACCCATGGATCCCCTACTAAGACGTATTAAGACGTATATGTATAGTATTACGTTCCATAGGATACTGTGTATAATAAAAATTCCGGCTCCGGAATTTTATAACAAAGTTGTGATTTACTATATGAAGGACATCGATTTGAGCTTAGCTATTTCACCAGTGAATAGTACATACATGGATCAAGCATTATGTATATCAAAAAAACACGATTTGCCCTCCTTGGGAAATCTCTGAGTCACTTTAATGGCTCAGCTGGGTCGCTTAAGGTCAAACTTAGTTTACTGTTGTAAAATTTAAGATTTTGATCGTACTCGATAAATGGCTCATTTTGCTTGATAGTTTATAAATCTGGCATTGTGTCGATATGCTCTAGTGTGTAACTTTTCTTGTCATCGCAGTTGGTTCAGAGAGTGAGGCGTCAGATCGACTTTCAACAACTGTTCAAACCAGCACTGTAAATCGAGGAGATGCGAGCACGACTGCGATAGCGGGGGTATGTGTGCCATTTTATTATTGTGATTGGGAAACCATTTGTAAATTTTGAAGCGGTTGACCTTTGACCTCAGGGTATGTTGTTCAACTTTGCTTGCTTCTGTGAGCTTTTCCTGTTCTCTCAGTTTATTACAAGCAACTTCTTACATAACTGAACTACTTAAAGTGACAGGAGGAGATTTTTTTAGGATACGAATTCTCTCAAATTGCACAGGATCGATTGTAGACCACTACCAAGAACGTTTCGGAAGGTTTATTATTGGACAAACAATTACAAAAGAAAACAGCAAACCTTGTTTTGAACTTGCCTGACTGTCGTATTGGCCCCATAGAACACCGTGCTTTGACTTTCTGTCGTGCACGACAGAAGTACTAAATCATCATATTATTACATAAAGACTTCGTATTCGGCTTATTCATTTCAGGTGTGATCAAATACATTGGAAAGCATTCCAAATATGCACAAAATCCGGGTTCGAAAAAAATTGGGGCGCTTCTTTCTGAAAATTTCCTCATGTCTCTTTAATAGACAGGGGCCAGCCAATGAAGAAAACTGGTCAATTTTTTCCTGTCAAGGCTTTCTCAGTGTGTCATGTCTCCTAAACCCTACTCTTTGAATAATCTTGGGGCCACCCTAATTTTTTCCCAACATCCAAGATGACCATCAAATCCAAAATGGTTTTCGAAATTACCTTCATTCGATTTATAATCGCTTTTAGTTCTTCCTGTCAATGTTTTTGTCAGTGATTCTGTCATAATTTCTTCTTCAACCATAAGGTGCAAACAGAGAAAACTTAGGACTGTGGCAAACATTGGACTGGTCTTTTTACCATGAAGGAACTTCGCTGATAATCTCTCACGACCCCTGCTTGACTATATTCTGTAGTTAATTTTAAATCTCCACTCTCTATGCATGATCATCTGTTGGCATTTTGTATGCGACCACAACAGGAAATAAGTAAATCTGCCTTTTGGTTGGTTTTGTGGTTTTTTATTAAAAGGCTTTTAAACAGGGAAGAGACTGTCAGGGGCATTGCCTATTTATGTATGAAACCCTACGACATTTTTTTTCGGAATCGGGATGGTCCCCTTGAAACTTCCTGACAACTGTAAAACTTACCCCTGCCACGTTTGTGATTGGTATACTATAATTCCGACCATCCCTTGACACCACAACGACCAATGACTCCACTATCAAAGCAAGAACGTTTGGGCGTGAGATTGTGCCAATTCACCTCCCGTCACTGTGTATCAATTGCAAGATCACAAACTTGTTGCTAAGCCTGGAAGATGCTGCTGTCAGGGTTGGGCTCTTTTTTAATGCTACTAAGACAAAAAAAAAAAAAATAACTAGTTATAGGCTCTCAACAAGGATAACAATCATCTGAACTCAGGGAGGTTAGTGATTTCAAATACTTGGATCATGTGTTGCGATAATAAGAAGTACGTCCTGCCCTGTCACGTAACAATAAGCTGGAATCCATAACAGCTCACGACTCTTTAATTTGGCATCTCCACGTCTATTAACTGGAAGAACTGTAAAATCAAATGCGTGGATAGGGAGGTATTTTGGATGTGTTGGCCGCAATCTTTGATTTGGGGTTTAAGGCTGGGTGGCCCCAAGCTTATTTGGATTGGAAGACGGAACCACTGAGAAAACCTTGCCAGGAAAAATGGCATCTTTCTACTTAGCTGGGCCCTGTTACCATAATCTATCACTCACTCCGACTGGATTTTCGCAACTAAGTTTTTCTTGTTGAAACCAAATCATCTCGGTCACATCCATCTTGTTCATTGTACATTGCTTATGGGGAACACAACATCAAATGTATGTAATGTGGCATCAAAATTGTATTTTGCAGATCGTTTTACCACATCTCTTTTGTTTGCTTTGCTCTTACGCGCAGAAAATAAAGACGACATTTTTTTTTTTTTTTTTTTTTTTTTTTTTTTTTTTTTTTTTTTTTTTTTTTTTTTTTTTTTTTTTAACAACATTAATATTGTTCTGCCCAATACATCAATTAATCCTCCAATAGTGTTACCTTCGTTTTTCAATTTGCAACTACGCAGGCCTGGTTTCTTAAAGGGAGTTTAACTTTAGGTATAGACCCAGTGTTAGACTGCGATTCCTTGTGATGTAGCGTCCTACCTATTGTGTTCTCCCTGTATAATAATGCATCAGCCTATTTCATCGCCATTCCCGTAGCATCGTCTATACGTCACGGTTTATTCCGTGTATGTTGTCCATGTAGGCTTAGGGCACTCTCCAGAGCAAGTCAGCAAAATCATGGGGCCTTTTTAAGGATTTCGTTTTTACCCCGCACTACGAAAAGTTTAACACCTTGGTAGTTAGTATAGACCCTCTACATCAAATGCTAGGTAGGTAGTGACTCTCAAACTGTGGTATCACTTTTCATAGTGGCCAATTTAATTTACCGAGTGGTAAAAATTGTAAATGCCCCAAATCATATTGAAATGTATGCGATATTGTCCACTAATCATACAGGAGCCAAGATGTATAGTTTGTATCACCTACACCATGTTTTGGAGTTAATAGGGTAAAAATGAGCAAAATGGTAAAAAAGGTCATCTCAATTTGTACAGGGGTCAACAGTAAGTTAATCTATTATATTTTTAAATACTTATTTTAATAATGACTTTAAAAAGTATATTTTGATTATGTTAAATGTTTACTTCAGAATAAGGCTCACAGAAAGGTCAACACCAATTGGATTATGTTGCCTATGACCTATTTTGTCGCATAGACATGGTAACTATGCCTTTCATGGTAAAACTATTCTTATTTTGACACATTAAGCTAGATGAACAACTTTCATTTTTTACCCAAAAATTGGAGCAATCTGATTTTGAACCCTGTACAAAGAGGGCGAAATTGCCATGTTTTACCATTTTAGGCCATTTTACCCGATAACTCCCAAACCAATGATCATATGTACAAACTACATTTTGGAAAAGAGTTTTTAAAAAAAAAAATATGGCATACTTTTCAACCTGTTGGAAACATCTTAAAAATTGACCCCTGTGAAACTTCAAATTGGCCCCTATTGAAACAAGTAAAGTAAACCACAATTTTGAGAGTACTACCTACCTAGCATTGATGTAGAGGCGTCCATACTAACTACCAACAGGTGGTCAAACCTTTTCTGTAGTGAGGGGTAAACGATTATGTTTGACTGCGGTACGAGCTCTATCCGTACATGGGGACTCACAAGTTTCTTAAAAAGGGTTTAATATCCTTAATGAAAGGACCTGTTTTCTTCAATGTACTCTGAACGTGAGATGAATTGGTGAGAGAATTTCTCATGGATGGGGTCGGAACGAAATTTCCTCCCCTATATCCCTAACATCCCTATAGGCTTATCACATAAGTGTCAAAACAAATATGTTTTTTGCATATACAAATCCTTGTCCATATAATCATGTGTGAAATAACTGAAATCAAATTTTAAGTCCTTCTATAGAAAAATCAGTATTTGTTCTAAATCCGCATCCAGATTTTTTTATACACGGCATCCTATGCAATTATAACAGAGGTTAGAGTGCTGATCACCTAGATCATGTGGGCCTTCCACTAATCCCCCGAATTATATCCCCAATGTCAAACAAATCGCATAATATGTATTTTACATTATTATCTACAGGGGGCCACAACTAACAACTTTACCCCCCAAAATGGTAACAGATGGCTGTATACCATTTTCACCAGTTGCCCTGTGTTATATAATATTTTGTCAGTTTGTTTGTGATTGTAACAGGGTGACCCAACTAAAAACTTTCCCCAAGAAATGAATGATATTTTCATTTTTTGGGGGTTTAATTTGGATTATCTTTGGATTTTTTTTTGATCAAAAGAATGGGTATTGAGCATCTTGCCTGAAAAAAAAATATTCATTTTGGGTGAGTGTTTTCAGATATGGTCCAACGGACATGAGTCCAGAGCAAAAACAGACTTGTCCCATAGGTATTTAATGATGGAATGATAATAACCCGGGGAGCTAACAGAGCATTTTGTAAACACAATTCTCAAGTACAAAAGGTTGAGTGATTAAATATGTTGAGACAGACTGACCGGACCCGGCCTAAACGGTGAAACGTGATGCCTTGACAGAAGGTCAACGTCCATTGCAATCTATGGTAGGCTTGCCCTGTGTTCCCCTAACTTCTTAATTAAGCATTTGCGACACTCAAAACATTCCTTAATTTTTTGTTCTATGAGCTCCACAATAATTTGCACCATGTTTTTATCCAAATCGGAGCAACGGTAAAATTTGGACCCTGTACAACTGAAAGTGACCCTTTTTATTGATTTTTGTCCGTTTACGGAGTTGTAGATAGTACAAACTATACCTTTCCCTGAATCCTTGTGGCTAGACAAATACAATGTTCCTTTTCAGCACGATTGGGGATCAAATAAAAATTGACCCCGCTGTACAAACTTTTCTTGACCCCCTCTCCTTAAGGGCACCATTTGCGGCACTTACGAATTATGTTTTCAGGGGTCCCCCTGTCAGTCTGTCTACACATTTAAATCACGCCCACCTCTGGTACTTGAGATGTGTTACAATGTTTGCTAGCTCCGGGGCTATAAAGTACTAGTACACATCAATGTTATTGCAACCGGTTTTCACAAATCATTAAACATAGCATGCAGTTGTGCTCAATACCAGATCCTTGTGGCAGTGAGGGTTTGAGTGAGTGAGTATTAAATTTAACGACACTCAACACAATTGTGCATATACTTGTTCGTAAGAATAAAAGACCATTCAACATAAAGAAGACGCAATATTAAAATTATTCAATTCGAATTACAACAATTGTAAAGATACACTCATACACTGATAAACCAGATCATCACCCATCCCTGTATAAAATAGATAACCCATGTATCCACATACACCTAGAGAAACACAGCTTCACAAGATACACCTAATCAAATCCAAATTATAATTACAGTATCCACATCATCACACTGAGACAAGTTTCATCACCCATTCAAACCATGTCGCAAGAAAATTTCACTACAAAACTAATAATCATAATCACATCAAACACGTAAACACGAGATCCCCTTTAAAACAAGATAAATCAAGTAATTTTAAACAAGGCAATATTTTACAGATAAATAGAATGGTCTTATATATGTAATGTATAATTGATAATGGTATGTTTTTCATGTTAACTGATACTGTATTTAAACTACTTATACGAGTAATAGCAAACTATCATATTATTTTAACACTTTTTACTTCTAATACAGTCATACAATGGAACAACCTTAACTATTACAACCTTAAAATACAAAATTTAAATTTAAATACACACAACCGTCTGTTCAGATAACAGATGAGTTGCCCCTTAGATCGCCTTTTTACGACATGTAAGGGGGGACAGCGGTCCTATTCTAAACCCCGAACCCGTATGGGGGACCTTTTAGTCGCCTTTACGACATGTAAGGGGGGGACAGCGGGCTATTCTTAACCCCGAACCCGCAGGGGGGCAGTCTTTTGTCAGGGGCCGGGTTTGCAAATTCTAAAATCATACTGTCGCGAGTGAGTTTGTTGCTTAGCCATAATCTTGAAAACGGAGAACTTTAAACTCTCCCTAGTAATGGCACCTCATTTACGCCACACAACGAGCCTTCGCGGTTAATGATTTCTACAAACTGGTAGCTATGTAGCTGTGCAACTGCAAATTGCCAATCAGGTTCCCTGGAGTGAGAGTACCCAACCAAGCGAACCCAGCCGGCCTATCTTTACGGCCAGAGAAAACTTGTTTTGAAGCAGAGGAACTTTGGAAATGTCAACAAGACGAAGCGGACGGCTTAGAGGAACCGTCAGAACACCTGCGACTTAAAGCTGTAAACAGGAGCTTTCGCAACACTCCCACGCGCAAGCATAATGAGAAACCCTTTCGCAAATGTCTCCAGATCGTAATTTCAGCGCATCGTTAGTTGCTGACATCAATTGGCCATCATACAAAATTGGTTGAGACGCCATATTGGATCAGGTGATCTTCGACGTATGCGGCTGGCGTTTTGCAATTGGCTAAATCAACAACCCACGAGCGCTCCTTAAGAGAACTTGTTTGTTTGTAATGAGGTCAATTTTACTAATACGGCTCAGTACTCTCAAAATGTGAGAGCGTATGCGCCAAAAGGGAACCCTCCCAATGATTTTTGTCTACGACAGAACTAATGATCGCGGATCGTTGCAGTTTTTAATCAGCTGTTCAAGTTAACATTACCTAATTGGGCCCCATGTTTATTTAGGGAAATTTGAATGGTGCCGGTATCTCAATATCAATTAATCAACATTGGAACCAGAGTTACGGCGCATTTTTTCACAGCAGCAAAGATTGGAACCATTCGTCGTCCTGTTTCCTCAAGATGGTGCAACCGCGCACAATTTTGTTAATGGTTTAGAAAACGCTTCAGAGACTCTTTCCAATCTGATCATTGGATTAGGGCATTCACTGGAATGTCCCCCCGGTCACCGGATCCTAACGCCGCTAATTTTTGGCCTATGGGGTGATGTAAAGCTAGAGTTTACAATGAGGGTCCCCAAACACATCAACTACGCCGACGGATAAACGATGCATTACCTCAATTAGGAGACGCCGTGTACATCAAGAGCTTTTCAACACTCACTCCAGAGCACCACGTGCATCGCAAATCAGTGGAGGACATGTGGAAGATTAGAAACTACTAAAGGTAAGAAGGCGTTAAGTAAATTACTCTTGATGTTGCAGTTTTGTTCAACAACCATTCCTATGAAATATGATGCTCTGTGGACAAGTCTGTTTGGCTGACTTATTGTTCAAGTGGAACATATCTTGAATTGAGGACCACTCAACCAAAATGAAAAAATCAAGGTAAAATAATTCCACCAGATATCAAATTATCTAAAGTGGAAAAATATCACTTTCATGTTGAGTAAGTTTTTATTGGGTCAGTCCACCCTGTATAAACATGAATAATGTGGTCCATTTGGAGAAAAATCTAGTGCATTATAGGTTTTTACCACAGGGTGGACCGTTTTAAGAGCCACTGTATTAAAGGTAATTGGTCAAGATATAGCAAACCATACCTTTTTTCAATCCTTAAACCAGATGAACATGTCTATACACATTCTAATCCCGTATGAAACGTTTAAAAATGTGAGCCCTGTTATTTTATTACCGTCCCTTACCTATCTTAAAATGCTCAAGCGAGGCAAACGTGTTTTGCATCAAGATTTGGAATTAGCAGTCACTGTTTGCCTAGAAACCATCAAACATTCGTGCAGCACTCTTCTGCAAGGTCTAAGCAAGGTCTAATGGTTCTAACCCGCTGGGCACCCCTCATTTAATGACCTTTTTCTGTTAAATACTACCTCTGAAAGGTGCGTTTATGAGTGTAGACAAATTCTTCATAGTGACTCAGAATGCCCCGTCATGCAGGAATTTTCCTCACAAATTCCATCACACATCAAATATGTTGAAAGAAAAGGCCATACACGAATCCTTTGTTCTAACTATGTGGAAATCAACCAAATGTTTTTTTTGTTTGTCAATTTTATACCCGCATGTGAGAGAGCTTGTGTTTCCTTGAAGTACATCGGGTTTTTCATTATTTTTATTGTTCTGTTCGTGCTGTTATATCATCTTTGTATCTTTCGGTCTTTTCATAAAAAAATAACGTTATCTAGGTTGCAACACTGGATGGGAAAATCACTGATCGCCCCTTTACCATGCGGATAGCCATACACTGGTTCCCCCTAATAGCTTGTTTTCTTGTTAAGGAGTCCTTAACCCAGTGGGCTGTAACTCCGTTCGAAGTTGGCACTCGCCTTCAAGGCAATGTATGGAGAACGGGTTGTAGTTGGACTCCAGTTCCAATAATAGGCGTTAACGACAATCCCCGCAGGAGCGATAAACCAAACATTTTATCTAGAAGTTCCTAAAACGCAACCGTAATGGCGGTCAACGCGCTGGAATACATGATTGGATTGTCATAATCCTTCATAATTGTAATATGAAGCCTATAACACGGCACTCTTCAATTCATCAGTGAACAAGGAACGCAAATTTTTATCTATATGAGGAAATTTGATCTTCGTTGCAAAAATGGCAAACACATTATAATCGATACTTGTGGATATTATCGTGAATATTCCATGCAGGCAATTGTGGAGTAATGAACAACAATTGAAAACGGAAATTTTCAAAGTAGCAAGCTTTTTCCTTGTTCATGTGTTATTTAAGTATTAATATGTGATCTGAGTTTTCCTTCTCCTTATCTTTCTGGTTACAAACTTATGAAGCTATAATATCTTAAATTACTGCTGTTTCTTATCCTTATGGTCCGGGCCATGAATTGGGGCAAAACGTGTTACATGCTCCAAAATATCAAATAGGGGGATTTCCGTAACCTGACACATATGACAAACACGTTTTCTGACCCACTTATGAATTCCGAAGCCTTAAACGTAATAAAAACCTGTGCTTTTATTCCTTGAAGGGTTTTCCGAATTCATACGTGTGTCAAAAAAGTTTGTCAGTGGGTCCTGAATGAATTGGGGGCAAAAACGTGTTACACAATGCTCCAAAATAGCAATATGGGGAGTTTCCGTAACCTGAGCCACTGACACACTTTTTTTTCGGACACACTTATGATTTCGGAAACCTTAACCGTACTAAACCTGTGCTTTATAACGTGAAGGGTTTTCCGAATTCATAAGTGTTGTCAGAAAAAAGTGTGTCAGATGGGTCATGAATTGGGGGCAAAAAACGGTTAGCATGCCTCCAACTAATAAGAGCAAAATATGGGAGTTTCCGTAACCTGACCGATCTAACCAACTTTTTTTCTGACACACTTATGAATTCGCAAAAACCTTACCGTAATACCTTGTGCTTTTATTCCGTGAAGGGTTTTCCGAATTCATACGTGTGTCAAACACAGTGTGTCAGATGGGTCATGAATTGGGGGCAAAACGTGTTACATTTCTCCAAAAAATAGCAAAATATGGGAAGTTTTCCTCCGTAACCTGACCCTCTGACACCACGTTTTTTCGACAACACTTATAATTCGGAAACCTTAACGTAATAAACCGTGCTTATTACGTGAAGGGTTCCGAATTCATTAATTTGGTCAGAAAAAAGGTTTCAGCATGGGTCATGAATTGGGGCAAAACTTGTTTACATGGCTCCAAAATCAAGCAAATATGGGGAGTTCCTCATACTTAAGAAATAGGAAGAAATAAATATTCTCAAGTTAAAAAAGGTAAAAAAAATAAAAAAAATACATTGTTCCCCGAACGCTTGTGGCCTGTCAACGGAGTCGTAGATTTGATGTTTTAATAGATTTTTGGCCAGTGTTTTTGTTGAGAACTTTGGTATTTGATTTAATGAAATTTGGGTCAGTCATACCGGGTTTATTATTCTCAAAGGTCATCTAGCGTACATCCCACATTACGTCATAACTCGTGTTTATTGTGAGTAACTTAGTGACCATATCATCTTATGTGCCAAAGAAATGTAGTTTTATAGTTTCACCAAAATGGGGTCAAAGTTCACATAGGTGTCATCAGAGGTCACTTTAGTTTACACACATATGAACCTTGTGCCAGTGGTTTTTCTGACAAGTATGAAGTTAATCAGTCGATGCATATGTGAGAAATGAGAAATGTTAACCTTGGTTGATTTTACATGAAAATGGGGGGTCAAGGTCACATGGGGTAATCAAAAGCTCAATCTATGGACATCCCACATGAAGTCATGGCCACAGGTTTTTTTAGTACTTTGGTGGCCGTATTAGCATCTTATGTGCCAAAGAAATGTTTAGTTTTAAGATTTCCCAAACTGGTGTCAACGTTCACCTAGGGGTATCAAAGGTCAATCTGTGTACCATCCCACATTAATCATGGCCAGTGGTATTTTTGACCCAAAGAAATGACATGAAAATGTTAAAGGAGGAAACTTTTTAAAAGCTCATAACTTGAAAAATAGATACCTATTTACATATGGACTGCATCATGAGATAGGCTCTTTAAAATACAGCTTTACCAGAAAAAATGGACAGAGCTCCCGCCGTCCGACAGCCACATTTAAGAACTGTCAGTATAGAAACTAAGTCCGTCGATTTTTTTTTTATATTACATAAATAACGTGAATGAAACTCTCCGGAAAAAAATGGAGGTAGTTCTGCCATCTGACAGTCCCCAGTTAAGGAATATTTTTCAAGTACAGTGGCACATTTAAAAACTTTGTTCTAAACTTAAAGGCTCATAGCTGAAAACTAAGATACCTATGATGTATGAACTGCATCATGAGATAGAGCTCCTTTAAAAATGCAGCTTTTCCAGAAAAAAATCGGGACATGAGATCGCCGTTCTGCAGCCCCATTTACGGCGACTGTCCGTAGGAATAGACTCCATATAGGTATTTTTTAAAAAGTACATGATAAAGGTATAAAGGCCTAAACTTTTAAAGCTGAAACTTCAAAACAAAACAATGCATTGTTTGTTGGTATACATTTGCACATTGCAGTTAAGTAGTTAACGAAAATACCATCAGAAGACATTTAAGCATACAGCAGTTAAATGGTTAAAAAATCAAAATATTAAATGAGTGAACCATCCGAAAGTCGGGAGAAAATTATGTCGGAAACTGAAAATCTTCAAATCTTGTTCTTTTATTCACATACATCTGAAAAGAATTAACCTATTCCCTCAATAAATGTTCTATATTTTTTCTTTCCTTATACGGAAATCAGGAGATTTGCTAGCAAACCCGGGAGACAGGAGAACAAAACGAAAAAATGGAATCTCCCGCATAACGGGCGAGTTGGGCCATCTCTGGAAGGATATAAAACAAGGAATTTATCTGTATGTCAGATTTGGCAAATAGGGTAATTTTGAGAAAACCATGACGATTTAATTCCAGTTGGTATGGTTCGAGTTTTTTTGTGGGCCTACCGAGTGTACGTCGGGGAGCGTTAACCCGCTTCACCAAAATTGAAACACCTCCGCCAGAACTATGTTCACGACCACTGTTTCGATTGCCGTCACTCGTTTACGACTAACATTATTACAGACAAAATAATCGACAAAGGGCAACGAACATATGAAAATGTGGTCCGACATTCACCTTTTTTCCAATCCATTCTTGGCCTATAAATACCCCAAATGTTTTTCCCCGGCCACTTTTTCACTGCTACTAGATGGAAAAGCTTGAGAATTAGTTATCAAACGCACATGCATCATACATAACAGAACCATGTATGAAACTTTTATAGGCAACCTGGAAACTGACAAAAAATGTCTCATTGGTACAGGTACACTGTGCTGGATCGGAAAGGCTCGATAGCTTCGCTCGAGCCAATAAAAGTATATTTTGAAATCTAAGAATCTAGGAAGTCCGACATCTCAGCTTCTTTGTATAAGAATGGTGCTGTAAATGGTTATACGGGTGGAACAATACACTTTTTGAAGAAAAAGTGGAAAACTGAATGGCTTGTAATTGACACTATGGAAATAATTTCCATTCTGACACTTTAGTTGCGTTTAGGGCCTGTCGGCTTTCGAACAAAACATCTTGGTATACCAGCTTATTTTTTCTAAACCGTTTGTACAGGGTGCTAAACATACATAATTTAATGGGCAATATTACGTCATGTTAGTCCCCCCCGTGTGAATTGGAATTTTACAAACTTATAGTAGTTCAGTTTCAGTCCCCACATCTAACTTATACAAACGAAAGGGGAAAACTTATTTGCAAAATTGTATCTGTTTTTTAAATGCAGGGTTGAAGTTATAGATGTCAACAATAAAGGTACACAATTACTTCTGTGGATCCCCATGGCTATTCGTGGTTGTTAAATTGTGAAACCATTGATATCAGGATTGTCCAAAAAAAATGTTAACACTCGAGGAAAAAGGCATCTGTAAAAAAAACTAATGTACACATGGATCTTTGTTTGGTATGCTCTTAAAAGCTACCTAAATAAGCTTTTAATTTGGCCGTTTATTTCATTTCAATGCGATTATGTAGAACAAAAGATATGATGGTCAAAAAAAGAATACAAATTCGGATTGGTCGATTTGCAATGGTAACATTTGTAAGAGTGTGTGAAACATGATTTTATAAATACTCAAAATGGGTTATTGAATGTATTATGATTTGGCAATTGAACTATGAAGGCATGACCAATCCCTTTTGAACTTCAGTATTGGCATAAGTGTGGCATTGCTTTTATGATCAGCATACGTTGTATTTTTCAAATACGAATCAGTTGATCATTTTCAGCAAGTTTAGCCCTATCAAAGCGCTCCCCCCCCCAAATTAAACAGAATGTTAAACAAACCAAAAATTAAACGAAAACAATCAGACACTTCCTTATTGGTTCATAAGAAAATCTATGATTCTATAAGCAGGAATAAACAACAAAACACAAAAGTAAATAATAAAAAAGAAATTCTGAAAATAAGTCTACATGGACTAATGAAGCAGGCCAGAATAAAGACCCAGAGTGGCAGGCCATAAAGATTCCACGGACCAGAAGGCAAAGAAACTCAAGCCAAACATTTTCTTGTTAGAAGAGCAGTTGTGGTAGATCCAACGAAGAACGTTTGGTAAAACACGGCGGTCGGTATGAATCGCGAAGTCGTATTTAGTAGAAAAACACTGCAAATTCTATTTGTTTTTTTTTAAGAAGAAATAAAATGTGCTATGAAGCACGTGTATTCATGTTGGAATCATGCATTCCAAGTGTTCTTAAAGGCAGACCAGAAATCGGACCAAGTTGATTTTCCCTATCATAATTGATGAAGCATATCTTTTTGTTTTCACGGCATCGGATGGGAATGAATTAATGGCAAATTAAAGCTGTTTTATTGGCTTCAAAGGGATACCAAACAAGACTTCATGGTACTTTTCTTGTTGTCAAAATGCCGTCGTCCAGGTGTTAACATTTTTGGGACAGCCTGTACAAATCAGCCTCAGTATCCTCTTACTAGGTTATTATAAATGAAGATAGCCACAATAATATACGCTATATGGAAAAACAAATGGCAGAAGAATAATAATTCCCTTATTACTTTAATCACATGCCTTGGATATCCACCATTTTATATGGAGATATTATTTTGTATAGGGTTATTATCATTATTAGTATTATTATTATTATATAATTATTAATGTTATATTGATTATGCTTTTTGATAATATTTAAATAAAGTTACAAATTCAAATACAGACTGGAAAATAGGTACAAAATATGCTTGTGTTTCAAATTAAACAGTGGTATTTTAATATTTAAAGTCAGGTTATCTAATCCACATTTTATATGGGCGATATTATTTTGTATAGGCTTTGCCAAGCGCATTTAAGATGCGTAATTTGTTTTCCAAACAGGCAAATTTCAAAAACAAACCAACACATTAATTGACATTGTGAAAAAATACTGTCAAAAGTTTATAAAAACACACAAAATACTGCTAAATTTCCACTTGTACATCATTAAAATATCCTTTAATTAAACACAAACAAATGAGCCTTGTGCATAAGTAGTTTCTTCTTATCGTGTCAAACACTGGTTCTCAAATATGATCAGCCATAGATGGGTACAGCGTCTGGCTGCTTCACTGAAATTCCGCAAGTTCCTTGTTTGTGCATTGTTGCTCCAGCCAGTGGGCAGACCAAGAGGTGTTCCATTGTCCGTGGTGGTGCTGTTCCACAACCACAGGTAGTACCTGATCTGCTTCCAGTTAGGCGCACTTCTGCCAGGAAACCTTAGAGCGGCCAGTTTCTGGTTCTCAATCTATTGAGTCATCGCCATTCAGCCTGAGGGTCAGCCTCAGGTGGGAGATGCTCACCCGGTTCAATACCAACAGATTGCTTGGTTGATAGCAAGGCCTTTCCTTTCCACAAGGCTGACTCCTTTACCTCCTTAGAGACTGTTTCAAGAGGTTGGACTTAGCTTAAGAAGCTCTCTCTAGATTTAAGGCGGTTGGCAGCAGGTATCTGTCCAGACATAGGGTGCTTAAAATTGTATACTGGCAGCTACGCTCTTGCATGCTCGCTACTACGACGGATGTCTGGTTGAGGAATTCCTGCTAGGATGCACAAGTTTTCCGTTGGTGTTGGACGGAGGCATCCTGTGATAAGCCGGCAGGAGGCATTTAACGTTGATTCAAGCTTCTTGCATGGGTTGATATTTTCCATACAGGGCAGGCATACTCTGCACATGATAGCCACAGGGCAAGTTGCGTCGAGCTTAGGGTAAGTGGGCGAGCAAACCCATCTGTGCCAGTGAGTTTTGTTCAGATGTTATTGCGTGCACTACTTTACTCTTCTCCTTCTCGATGTTGGGTCCGTATCATAGAGAGTGCGGCCAAGGGTAACTTCGGAGGTAGACAGGGTTATCCAGTGCTCCAGGGGAGTTCCAGACCAGGTACTTTAAGCTGACGTTTGTCTTCACGGTTGTGCGTAGATGGAAAGCAAACACCTGTGCCTTTGATGAATTTGCACGTAGGTGGTTTTCCGCGTAGTAAGGAGTGATGTTTTCATCCAAATCTTTGGAGAGTCTCTTCAACAAATGTGAAGTCAGCATCTTGTACGCTAATTCCAAGATCGTTGTATAATCAAACGACCGGTTCCTGCACTCCTAGGTTGGTCATTGGTATCATGTTGAACAGGTAGGTGCAAGCACACGCCCTTTGTGGTAGCCATTCTTGGCCTACGCCATCGGCTCTTCGCTCCTAGCTGACAAAATATATTCCGTCCTACAGGCTCTGGGTATGATCTCCGTGCAGTCTTGTTCACTAAGTTGATCAAAGTTTGTCATAGTTTTATGGGTTTGGAGCAATCCTCTTCACGTTCTGATCCAGGTCATCATTGAATCCTTTCCAGTCTGCTTTCCTGTATTTAAAGCGGCGCTTAAAAGGCACTTTGTTTGGTCTTACTGCAGCAATTGACTTGGATACCGATGGGTCGTATGTTTGAGTTTGTGGCAACAGATCCAGAACAATCTTGCTACAAAGTTAGAGATTTTTTTTGGCTAACAATAGCTAGATCAGGGTTTGTAACCTTTCTTCCAACGCTATGAAATGATGGCGCAGCTTAGAGTCGTGAAGGGAAAAAAAAAAAGACGTATATGGTGACTGTCTATCCATTCTTCGACAGCTTGGTCCGTCTTTGTTAGTTCATTGTGCCCATTGGGTACTAATGGCCTGTTGAAAGGCGCCAATGTGAAGATGTTGGGGTGGGTGGGTTTGGTTGGAATTCCCGGGTTTAGTTGGTTGGAGGTGCTTCGAAGTACTCTGATGGAGTTTGTAGACAGATGTTACTATGACAGAGCTAAGCTCAATGGTGAGGACTTCGATGTTGTATCATCAGACATTGAGGTTGGTTTCGTGGCTTCGGTACCTGTTTTCCACAAAGATAGCATTTCTGCTATTGTCGATGTGTGTCTCGTGGCAAGGAACCATTTCCTGTTATGGTTGGCGGTGGTTATTGTTCGCGCTGGGGTTTCCTGCAGACATAGGACATCGCAATGGAAGTGTTCACAATCAGCATGATGTACGTTTTGCACTGGAAAACCCTCCAAATTCAATGACACTATAGTCACGGCAGACTTAGAAAAGGCCTGCGCTGCGGTCGAGTCATGATTATGGGTATACTTAAGAATGATGTTTAATGGAAACAGTGTTTGGAGTTGTTAGAGATTAGTTCGCTGCTTCGCTTCGCAGTTTTAACATGCTTCGCTACGCAGCTTAACCCTTTTTCCTGTGAAAGTGGGTCATATGTGACCCAGAACTCGCTTCAGCGGTTCCATTGTTTTTAGGCCAGTCAACTGGAAACTTCTTCTCCAACTAGCGAGACTTAGGCAATTTTGACCGGAGATTGCCCTAGATTTTCTAGCCCGGTGTCTCGCCACGAGGCCCGTATAGCAATGAAATTGCAACCCGATATCAGCTCATGTGCCCACACTTGCTTCCCGACCGGGAGGTCAGTGGATTGCTTATCTTTATCCCTAACCTCCCTGGTGTGTGAAGCCCATTATTTGACATAGCACGGGTCCCATGATAAGTGTTTTGTAAACAGGGAGACCACATGACGATTCTCTACTTCTCCCCCATAATGATCTGATTTTATAATATACTACCGATTCAATATTTAATCAGATTGGTTCAGAATTTTGGTATGTCCAACAATATTACATGTATACACTTAAAGATTTTAGATATATTCCACTAATGTCCAGAGTTTATAAGAGCGTTGCAGTTCAACGAGATATGTCCTCACAGCGAAGACTCCAAAATGACAGCAGCAATATACGTATAAATTATAGGTTTCCCCCTCGACCCTATATTTAGCTACAATACAATCCAGGTAATTTTACACATCAGTCTGCCGCTATGTCCTCATGAGGACCAAAAACTGGAATACTCTTTTCGATTCCAGACGACGGCGACAAGTTCAGCTACAAGCTCCGGTATTACTAAATCCCTGGTACTAATGTAAAGCACAAATCTACCTTATGGCAGATAAGACTATCCTATAACTATACTGTATATCTCCACTCTAATCCCCCTTATATAAGGATTTCAAACTAGTATTTCCCAATACATAAATAATGGATAATTACAGCTCATGCATAAACATAACCTTGCACTAGCTGACCAATGGTGTCTCACATAATTACACCAATCCTGCATTGCACCATCTTACATAAATTACCATCATTGCAAACTCCCAAATTTCGCATCTTGTTTTGATCTCAGTGCATAAACAAGTTGACTCAGTTTCTAAATTACATCTTGGGGCATTCTATCACCTCTCAAGTTGTAAACAACATCTGGTCTGATCTCACTATAAGACTAGTGGATTTTCCTATTCTCTTTTTCATCATAAACAAAGTACTTTTCCACCAGAAACCTTTTCTCCAATAAAATTGAGAATTACACAATATTTTTAATTACAATCAAAATGGAGGCTAATATAACATCAATATAATGCAGAAACAATGTCATATTAAATAATGTGCAATTATATCGCCATATAATTTTAGTTTATAGCGCCCTCTGTAATGCAGATTTGTGTAAATGGTCTAGAAAACACTAATGCTCTTCGTCTGAAAAA